>JABASD010001978.1:0-31763 GCA_019776165.1 Pogonognathellus flavescens
CCCAGCTCTGTAATCCAGTTTGCCTTAAATGTAAATGCAACTCCTTGACATTAATTTCCTTCAGTTGGAACTAACTTGAAACCTGAATTTCATGGAAATAATCGAAAATCTCGTGTGTTTGAGAGATTTGCTCTGAATTGTCACAAATATAAGCACGGGAGCATCTGAAGCATTTATTTCTGCATTAAATTGAAACAACTAATTATTTTCTAGAGTGATAACTAATGGGTTTTAATAATACAATATGTCTTAATATGTTCTTCACTCATGAGTTAGCCAGTTGAAGCAAAATTAAGATTGTGAAGAAGAAAAATTCATGAACCGGTATGTAGTGCACAGATAAATACTGTGCACTATTATTGTCGTTTGTAAATGATGGGACTCATCAGACACATGCACTAGATAATTATTAGCTTAATGCCTTGTTGTTCAGTAATACCAACAAAAGTTCATAATGCTTCAGCTCATTTAAAACTTTTAAACCCAAACAGATAGAAAATCACCGTCCCGAAAGAAAGTTATGACATGACAATCTGAAACTTCTAAACGCTAAATGTCGTCACATAGACTGCAGAGAGACGAATAAAACATTTTATCATGAATATCGGGAAATACTGAATGGGCGTCGAAAAAGATATTTGGAAAGGCCCAGGAGGCAATTATATTAGTAATAGTGACCGGGTAGAGTTTTCCACCATGCGGGTATTAATGTATGTGCATCAGTACATCCGTTTGAAAGTATAATATTATGCCATGCCACAATCTGACTGGTTTGTATAGGCAGGCATGTGTAAATGTAAATAGTGTGATGTAATATATTTGTGTGTATCATGCATTTCACATTATTGTTGGCTGTATATAAAAGTTAATGCATGGCTTATCTGTGTGATGTTATTTGAGTGGTAATGTAGTGTTAGTCTTGCTTGCTTGGTATGCATCGTTTTGTATTTACCTATGAGAAATACTTCTCCTCAGAACTCGGCTTTACAGTTCGGTCCTCACAAATTGGATCACTTTACATGAATGCTACGCAACTGAGGAGATGAATTCATCTCATCAGTTGCGTAGCTGTCTCCAGACATCCTTCCTGTCAACGCAATCTTAAGAACAGTGTTGTAATTGAATTATGAGTAGCAGGGTAGATGAGTGATGTTCGTATAGCCAAAAATTTATATGCCTCTGAAGGATACATGGGGGACAATATTTTAGAGAAAAGTTCTCAAATCTTATGGAGTTTGGTGGAAAAGAAAATTTCATGTTGAAATGAATAGTTTCGCATTAATCGAGTTCTGTTCACATATGACATTAATTTTTCAGTATTGTTGATTTAAGCATACATTCAAACAGGAATAGAATGAAATTTTGACAAATATTCAACGCAAAATTAGAGTAGGAATGTGCACAAAATCGTCTTAATTCGGTTAATCGCTTCTCATTTTATACTGCCACAGCCGAAAAAGGTAGATTTTATTTTCTGCCGTTTTACCACCACGCTTAGAATTGAAATTAATGACTAGTGAGGTATTATCAAATGCTTATTAAAATTACTTACCTACATTGAAACAATTTAGAAAATTTATATTATTTTTAGTTCCTATTTTGATTTTATGGTTCTTTGAGACATCTTTGGCCATCCTAATCTTGTCAATTCAGAATTTTCATACTTATTTACCAAATATCTTAACGTGGTTATATTTTCTATCATATTTAAGATTTGCAGCTTCTGATATCAATATTTCTCACTCCTAACACATTTCATGAATGAGAGGTTTTCAATTTCACTGAAACTTTAAGAGTTGCATCTCTGTTAAAGGATAATCAAAACTCCAGTTCATGTTTTAGCACAGTTAAAAAAATCCGTTACAAAATTGGGATTATCGGCTGTTCAAAGTTATGCAGCATTAATTATGAACCACATTAATTAAATCCATACTTTACATGCAACGTTGCATTGAAGAACTTGTGTGGACAACTTCTGTTTTATGCGGTTGTAGTTTATTAGTAACCACACTGTGCCTTGTATTTATGTAGTTTATGTGTATACTGGTGTAAGTTAAAGTTTAGTTGCTTCTATTTCTCTCCGCCTCTCTCGAAAAAGACGAGAATACTATCTAAAGCCGTGATGTAGCACAGAGAAGTAGAAGAAACGAGGTGCAGCTTAAAAGAGCACATTGCGTTAGGAATAAGATGGAATTACGACGATACATCTGTCGTGGTCCGTAGTTCCTTCCGTGCATTCATGTTTGCTTGTCTCGGTCTTTTCTGAATTTAGCTAACTGAAATCGACCAACAAGGCAACAACAAGCCAAAAACAGAGTCATTACATTACTATTACAAAAACCATAAATATGTGTACTTTTCTAGTTCTGCTACACGTCAGTCAATACAGCAGACTATTTCACACCACCGATAAGAATGGATAGTTTGAAATCTGACAGTTTTACTTCATAACCCAACAAATCCACATACAGTACTTTGTGCATAAAATAGATAGTACATGAAATCATTCAAACAATAATACACACTGCACATTACTCCGAAATACTACACGGTTCTTTATTGCAATCCCATCCCGTCTCATTCTCTACTACAACTCTGCAATTCTTTTACTACTCTACTACTAGTCATTCAAACAGCCTTCATACAGAACAGTGTGAGCTCATAACTATTCTCTATCAATATTTTGCATATTATTAATATTGTAAACCTTTTCTACACAGAAACCACATACATTTAACCCCGAGCAGCTCTACGTTTGCTTGTTACGAACAACGTTGCACAATATTTGCAGAGCAAGCAACCGTTTTCTCGACGTTCCTTCTTTTGTGTTCTGTTGTGTTCAAAAGTTTATGTTTTTGTTGTGTTGTTGTGTTCTGTCGGTGAATGTGTAGCAAAACTACACATAAATTTCCCAGCCCAGACTCTGAGACTACAGTCGACGATATAATATTATCACAATTTTGCAATTATTATTATTGTACTACATAATACGAAGAAAGGTTGAGGAGGGCAGAGACACACGCATAATAATCTTTATCTTGCCACACACCACAAATGAACACACCGGAACCGGATGAGTCGAGTGAATAAGAACCACCACATCTACCACCACTAGTATTGTCCCACTATAGAATCCGTGTGCTCTGTCGAAAAACAATTTTCATTGTCAGTTCATCATTTGTTTTATAAACTTTGCTATTGCATTACATTACATTACGCTTATTATTATATCCTTGCATAAATATACCAAGACTATTGCTCCAATACGGTAGTAATGTACTTGATAAGAGAAATTCTGCTTGCAAAGTTCCATTCAGTGTACATTTTATGTCTGTTGCTATTTCTGTCTTCGAAACCATACTCAAATCCACAGCAGTAGTGTTCCAGCAACACACCAGTGTAAAATGACATCGGATGAATGCGATAATAAGAAAAATACTCCACTATATCATTCTTCGAGGTTTTCAGTTGTCCTTAAGAAATTACATTATAAGTGCATGAACACATCCATTACTTTAATTCGACGAGATAATACTATAATATATAATGAAAAGTATTGTACCGAGTAATTATTAATGAATGTTGAGAGTTACATCGTTACATGTCTTCTTATACTACGTCATAATTTTCTTAACTCTCTAATGTACTTTTGTTTTTGTCATGATATGGAACAACAGGTGTCATTGTCGTTTTAACATTCAAACCTCGTCAAATTCTATTAATATTGGGGGATCCTTATTGGGAAATACAACCGTTGTGTTAAATACTACGCAGAGAAAAGTCAAAGTTAAACTGTTCACGTAGAATACAACGAGCGAAAGTTATAACAATGGTCTCACCATCGCCCAATGTGCAAAAAGTATTATTTTCCAAGTATGTAACCTCAGTCTAGTTAATTAAAGATTGTTGAAACAACAAGACTCGACGAAAATTTCCAATACATAATAACTAGCAAAAAGAATAAAATTATAATAGCTGGAATCGTTTGAAAGTAAATACTCCACAGTGTTTTCTACAGTGGCTACAAATGCTGAAATATTGCTGCTGTCAATTGTAAATCTTGTTTGAGAATGATGCAAGCATAAAACAATTCTGGAGTTGTGTGCAACGGTTTTATTACATTCTTACATGGAATTCCACCCATAAGAAGATTCTATGTCCTGATGGGAGTTATAGCTGGTCCAGAATACATCATGACGCGAAACTGTAAGTTTTTTTCTGTATCAAATTATTCTCATGTTTTACTTATTGTTGTGCACTTTTCACCGATGGTACCACGACACCCACCAGACTACTACCACCACCAACGTGTCAATTAGTGCCGATGATGATTAGCAAACACTAAACAGTGCACTAGTACTGAAAACACATACCATAAGGTTTGTGTTTGTCTGAAGAGACATAATGCAATTAGAGTGCAGTTATACAAATAGTCGGCATATACACATTAAACATTAAAGGAGATCAGGAAATGTTAAAATAACAAACTTGCACATACTGCTTCAGTTAAAACATAGCCAGGTACGACGTTGGTATGTGTTAAACCATTTTGCGAATGTATTAATTTATATTCTCTTTCTTGTTATGCAATTATCTCCAAGCACTCTCAGCATAGCATCAATTCAGTTTCTTCCTTTGCATAGGGAAGATGTTTGTTACTTGAAGTAAACACTAAATACTTCTTTTCTTACTCTAAAGGCATAGGTATATCGGTTTTTTGCAAGGTTTTGCAAAGGACATAATTTACGTTTGGTTGACAAGACAAGTTGTTTGGAAATAATTGACATTTTATGATCCCAGTTAACATGGCTTGAAAAATTACTACAAACTCTATCTCGGATATTGTTGACTGCTATCGGATTTTTGTACTGCGTCAGAGATTATCTTATGTGTCCGATCAAGCGTTGTTGAAACACAATAAAAGTATAACGAAGCCAAGACTGCAATGCACCAGCTCTGAAACTGTAATTTATTTTTCTGTAGTTGGGGCTCATTAACCATTTTTATAGATGACTGTACAAATGTAAGAACAATTTTTCCAACTGTCCTTCTGTTTCCATGCAAAATAACTCAAGAACGGTTTCAGACAATTCATTCCAAGGTACACGTACTATTGAGGCCATGTGTGATATTAAGTTCCAAGAAGGGGTCAATCGATCTATTATACGTCATGACCTTTGACACTTCAACAACATGATACTGATTGACATATCAGTGTATAGAATCTACAAACTTCGAAATAGAATGACGAAATTTAATTCGTTTGATAAAGCTTGAATTTGTAGTAGCAACAGTGATACACTGCCATGTAACAATGGAATTTCAACAAAACTAAAACATTGTCAAAATAAAATATTTATGGTTTTATTGCAGTGCGTTCTTATTCACTGTTTTAAATATTACGAAACTACGATGGTTATTTTTTACATCTGGTTTTGACCGGTTTATTACAGATTGATATGAAACTCAGGTTTCTTGAAAATGTCGGTTGTGGGATGCGGCGGACCTTTATGCATGAAATAATAGCAAAACTAGCTCAACTTTAGCGATTGATTAGTGGTATTACCCTGTGAACACATTTACAACGTCCAATAATAATATTTACGAATTTTAGGCCAAGCTCAATATGGGAATCACTCGATTGCATGTTGCCAAAGCAGACTTTTTACATACATATCATTGTGTAGTATATTACATCAAACACGCTGACTTTTAGTATTCATTTGTTACATTTATTTAATGACTTGATCTTACGACTTTGATACATCAAAGCAAATATAGAAAATTAAAGAAATTTCCTGCCACACTGTTTTTGCATAGTGTAAAAATAGGGTAATGACTAATAACCAAATTGGTTTTAAAACATTTTATAGGACCATGTACTTCGTACATGTGCAATATTCTTCACTATAGGAACCAAGAAAATTTGGTGTGTGTTTGTGTAAATGTTTTGTTAAAATTTTATGATACTATGACATTCGTTTGTTGCGTTAAGCAGTTTGTAGAGTATGTTTGTATTCTATAGTATAAATATTCTCACACACAGGCAAATTAGCTTACAACATCCCTGTTGCTTTTTTGTAGAGATGTAAGCGATGCTCTTATTTGTTTTGAATAGGTACTATTAATCATCGAAGACAGTTTAATATCACCTCAAACTCTTTACTTTTATTCCGCATTATTCTGATTAAACGACAAAAACTTATTGCTTTTAGGGTAATTTCAAACTCAAGTTACGTCTCAAGGCAAAATTCTGTCCTAAATTGCTATTCCTGGCAAAAATGTATTTTTAGTTTAATATCTTATGGTGAAATTGAAAGGTTGTTATTTTTACACACTTCTATATAGAACTTTAATTTATGAAGTGGATTATGTAAAAGTTATTTTTGTCTTAGTGATGTTTCTTTTGTGAATTTGTTTCTATTCACTAAAATCTTTTCAAGTTGACTCTACCGTGAAAGAGGACTGAAAAACGCACACCTCTTTTATGCCTCTATTTTGTTCGCATGTGACACGCTTCCAGCGTGTGAGCGTGTTGTGCAAGTGAGACATACCGAATGACTGTTAAGTCAACAAGGAACATTTACATGACAAGACATTATCACAGCATAATATTTTTAAACTATTTATGTCACACATCACACATTAGCGACTTAATTTCTTTGGAATATTTTATGAAAATGAATTATATAATTTCCTGTTCTGCGATCAGCCGTTTCCCTGCGAATTTATAAATACTGATCGAATCATCCACATAATATTTTATTTGTAAATTGATACAATTTTCTATTGCTTAGAAATAAAATCAGAGTGTTTAATGATGAAAGAGCAGGTTATTAGCAATTTGTAGCTTCAAACCTAGTTTCGATGGGTTTGCAAAAATTGACTCAGGATTCGCGATAAGTCTTTCAATAGATAGTCATCATAACTCATCTACGTACCAATGTGCATCATACTATTTGCGATTCTTGGATCCCAGAACGTCTCATTTCTCACAGCAATTCTGTCTGATTAGACTGCATGTACAACTAGAAGAAATATTTTTCGTTTTCTCTTCGTATCTTCTCCGGCTATAATAATAATGTGTATGTCTGTCTATATAGAATATTCCACTCTCTGTACATCTTACAGTGATTTCACCAGCATAATATTACATACAGCCCTACTAATAGTAACTCCACACAGTCTGTCCTCTCGTTTACAGTATGTAATGAGCTGTGATCTTTACTATGTGTGTTTCGCTATTACTGAGACTCTATATACCTACGTACGTTGATTTGGCCTGCTTCAATAATACACCCGTTATTTTGGTTTCGGTTCGCTGCGGTGCAATTTTCCAGATGTTTGGATGAGGATTTTGCAGACTGATCGAGCTTACTAACTTAGATAGACTTCTTAATGTGTATATTTATTTCATATTCCAGCACTGATATCAATATTCAAAGCTTCCATACTGCAGTATGAGATTTCTGTTGGGATATGATATAAGATGAGAAAATGTTTCCTGTTATCATTGGGATAGTTTGTACATAGGAAGAAGACGCAGATGTGTACGATACAGTAACTTCACGTAATTCAATATATTTTGTTCGTATAATAAATATGTATTATGCAGATATCCACGATCTATTTAACTGTACATAAAGACATTACCTACTTGTGTACAATTTTATTGCAACAACACCAACAGCAACTGCACGGTTCTACTAAAATCTCTCCTAGAACCATACGACGTTCATTTTTGCACAAGTATTGCTCTCACATAGATCCACACTACTAAACTAAGCCGTACTCTACTTCTTGTATCTGTATTTCTCTAGTTTAACATCTCAACTCACAAGTCAGCCTTTCCTACTCACACAACCGAGGACAATTTATGACTGATAATTTATTTAATCAACATGTTCCAAAAATAGCTTCCTTCAACTTACTTTTCAACTTCATACACAACAACAGTTCATTATCAACCGACTCGGCTAAAAAGATTATCGTATGCTCTCTATAATATTATCACCCTGTAAATCGAAAATAATCATGAATGATAACTCTCAAGCCAGTTAAAGAATCGGTGTACAGTTCAATGCATACAATTTTACGTAGGTTGTGGTCGTATTTGTTTGTATATGTAATTATTCGTATCGTTTCAATCTGTAAGTGTAAATGACACCTATAGAAGTAAATGTGGTTGTAGAGTTTCGAATTATTTTGTATGTCACTTGTAAAGCACATTATACTGTCGTTAATCAGGTCGGTGTAATTGTAATCATAAGAAAATTAATTGAAGTGCATTATGAATGTATCTTAATGATTACACATAACAGACACATTTATAAAACATACGAACACAACATACTTACAACTTATTTATGTTCACATTCATTCCTATAATATAAGTACTGTATTTTGTGTAGTATACCTATATTCTATTAAGACTAACTATTTTATTACACTCAAGATCATTATCTAAAGAGAAGAGAGAGAGAGAGAAAGCGAGACGTTAATTTATAAATGGTAGACACACAGTTTAATCTAATGATAGTAGTGTTAATCGTAAGTATTGTAATAAAATGCATGTCTCTGTGAGATATGCAGTGTGTACTCTGTGTACTTTTCATTTCCTACTGTGTCATTGCAACATCAATATACACAAGCAAAAAGAAATTAAAAACTACATAAACCTACTCAAAGTTTAAGGTTACTTTATATTACGGCAAGGCATTAAACTGTAACATCAAAGAACAAATAATCTCTTTGAGAAAAAGAGAGCGACAGAAATTCACAGAATTCGGGTAGAAACTAAATATTTAGTGAAGGTTCTTCATTTTGGTGCCAATGAAAATGATATCTAGCTATTTTTAGTTAGAAAAGTAACCATATAACGCGATTACGAATGTGAAATGTAAATAATAATAGATTGTCATTAGATTTGACAATTTTACTACACATGCACAAAAGATAGTACAGAGATTTTCCTTTCACACTGTAAACGCAAATGGTTACAATTTATTTCGCTGTATAATTGTGACAAACCCTACCTTGAGAAACTTCATAGTTAATCTTTAAATATTTTAGTGTTACATAAGAATTCATTGATAGGATTCATTCTTTATTTATGCATGACCGATTAGTTTGTATAGGCTTTGTTTTAGGCGTAAAAATACAGACGTACGAATGATTTTTAAAGAATGCATTATTACAATTACGTTAAGGTTACAGCTAAAATATTACATTTACAATATCACAGTAGTATCACATGAACACCGTTATGTGACTTTTGCATTCACAATTCACAGAAACAATCTGTTATGTATGACATGTACAAATGCGGGTAGAAACCATGTTATGTCATACCCGGTTCCAAGCGGCTTAGGCAGTGCGGCAGTAGGTTTATGAAATCTGCTTGACACTTCAAGACAGTTATCTACCTCCAAAGTCAAAATTGACTACGACAATTCGGATTTTTGTGAAAGTTAGTTCCTTTTGGCAACGACACTCCTGTCACTGTCCCTGCCGCATGCAACATACCATTAACCTTACAGTGAGATTGTAAGTCTACTGATCGTGAGTTGCGGTGATTGGCAAACATTGACATGGTTTTTAAAACTATCATTTCACTAGTTGTGACTATAATATAATGTTGCATAAGTGGCCATCATGTTTTCAAACAATTATAGTGACTAACCAATAAGAACAAAAAATTAAACAAAAAGTAAACTGTATTCTTTATTTCTGTCTGTAATTTGTATAAAAGTTAATGTAATAGGTAGCCTTTAATTATTATTATTAATATTCATTTAATTTTTGTTCATATTGAGTTCGTTATAGCTACTGTGACTTTTTATTTAGGTGAGGTTAATTGCGAAGCAGATTGAATTTTTACTAAGAATAAAATCAGAGTGCAGTCGTTAAGTATTTCAAGCTTTAAAATTTAAACTGCATTTGATTTCAATTCTGATTAGTTATAAAATTCCCTGCAAGTAACAATTTAAACATATAAACGTTTCCATTCCAACACACACAAAGTAGATATTTCATTTCTAATGATGGATAAATTCATGTGAAGTCTTGCAAACCGACTTATCCTTTTTGTGAATTCGATAAAGAGTCAGTTTCTTTAGAAAATGATTACCTAATTCTTTAATAAGAAATGTTTAAGAACTTGTTGTCCAAAGACAGATAATTACATGTTTTCTTAAGATTTGCAAATGAGTGTCAATACTAATTAACACATGAAATTTCGTACATTCAAAGAATTGATTTAAAATTGCATTTTGAAAGTTGAGAATGATTTTTTACATCCAAAAGGAACAAATGCGGCTATTTGAGATTTACATAATATAATGTTTATGCATTTATATTTGACATGAATATTGAAAGGAAGCGTTTTCCGACCAGAAACTAAATTGAAAATTATTATAAGCGCTGTAAGCAACCCATGTGTGTTTACAATTAAATTAAGTAGTTCATTCAACTCAATGAATGTGCTTCGGGCCTCTGATGTCATTTCTGAACAACAACGGTTTAAGACAGTCTTATGGCGAACAAAGAACTTGCCACGTCGTCAATTCAAAACCGATAAAGCGGTATGGTTGCCTTTCGTGATAAGTTCATCGAGCATTCCTGTTCATTGTATTTCAAAATTTAGTTATGCGATTGACATCCTGTGATGTCCACTCTGTACATCATAACAGCATTTTATTTTCATTCTTAAAAACTTGTTGGTCTTAATAAAAATTGAAAAGGAAGCATTAGTATAAGTCTCCACACAAATTCTAAAGCAGTGAATTTTCTAGGATTAGTTTAGAAATTATATTTTGATAATGAGACTGTGTTAAATTGAAGCTATTTATATAACATTATGCGATTTGTATCTATAATAATCTGGTTCTTGTGTGAGTTGAGATGTGGGCAGGAAATATTGAATGGAAATGTAAATTAAAGGAAATCTATGTATAAAGTTGTTCGTGGAATAAATTGAATAATGTCCAACAAAACGAAATCCGTTTACATCATTTGACATTCTCCCTTAAACACGAAAAATTACAATACAGTGGTGACAGAGTTTCTTTTTGGTATGGGAGAGAGGAGTGTGTAATGTGGAGTGCACATAGACAGTAGATAGACAGATTGGCATGCTATACTCTTAATTCTCCTTTTACTCTTAATACTCCTTACTCTTAACACTGTATGCGCCAGCACCACCACTATAATAATAAAATATATATAAGAAAGCGTCTGCTTCACTAGAAGTCTCATCCGAGATTGCTCTAATTTTAAACCACGTAGATATTTTTGCCAAAAGTTGTTTCTCCTCTATGCTCAGACTATGATGTTTGTAGATTTGTCTTTCCTTCCGTCACATAAATACAGACCTATAGCCTATATGTATTCATGCAATGGTGCACACTTGCGTGTGAGTTTGCCTTGAATGATTGCACCTAACATATTCTATTTCTAGTTGGCTTTGACAGTATATATTTACATAGATGCAGGCAGGGATAGTTTTTTCCAGAAAATGGCTCCTCCGTAAGTAGTTCTATATCTATACACTTACAAATAGCATTATTGCCCAGTTAACCCCTCCACATTCTCACAAAATATTCCAATTATTTATTCCGTCATTTATGGCAGCTCCACGCAATTTTACAATAGACCTTTGCTAGCACTAGCATCATTAATAAGCAAAATACTCAAAATGTAATTCAAAATGAATGACAAGGCCAAAGTGCACAACCCAAGAGCAAGATAATCTTCCTCAATGTGGTTATAGTAATTATACCTACATAGTATTAACCATACCTAATTAATTTTACTGGAATCTCAATTTATGTTATTACAATGTCTTGACTTGTGATTAATTAGTACCTAATAAGAAAGTATCTTTTTCTCAGTCTCTTCGAATTTTGTAATAAACATTACGATTACATTGAATAGTTAACTGAATTGGTGAATTTAATTTGCAATGGCAGATCAAAAAAGTTACACTTAAACGTGTACGTACAAATACTACACACGGATTCATCAGCCATAGCATGGAGTAACCAGTGCTTTTCTGATTCTGACTGCATAGAGATAAACTAAGTGTAAAGGTTGTCGTTCAAGTAGTGTATGAAACAATCAGAATTTACTCATACCATTTTATTCCATGGAATACCAATGTATATCTGAGCAATTTTTAAAAAATTGCAATCAGCTTTAAGCTGATGAAGACGTTTATAATTTTTTATTTTTGAATGGATAAGATGCAGCGGATGAGAAACGAACTCTGAATTGCTGATTGCGTTTGTTAATAAAAATAATAAATGTATGAGTCACTAAAATGGTTTTTGGAAATGCTTCCCAAAATTACACATGTGCTAAAGCATGTGCCTTTAAAAACGCGATTCAAAAATGATATAAGGGTTTTAAGTAATATAATATGCCTAAATCAGATTGCCAATTGCATTGATCGCTTGTTACACATGAGTTTCATTTTCTTGAAATAATAATTTAATCACAAATTGGCAACCGATGTGCATCAATATTCAACATGTCACGAAACAAATTGATAAAGTTTATGTATTTCTTTATTAACGATTAAGTATAATCCATTGAAGTAGCATTGTTTATTGTATAGCGTTATTTATCCTAGACATTTTTAAATTGATATTAGATATTGCATTTGATAATAAAAACTTAAATGGGACATTAAAAAACGTCATATTTAAAGTGCCAAGCTTATCTGTTGAAACATGTTTCAGCAATTAGCATATCGTTCAAGGGCGTATCTAGAATTTTGTAATGGGGATGGGGCTCGAGTCGTCTGGAGGGGGCTTAAGCTCAGTAAGTCTATACATTGATAAGCCCTTGACCCCTTGATATGTCTTTTCGTGTGAATTATTCGTGATTTACCTTTACTGGGGCTATTATATATTATTAATTACAATATTATTAATAACTATATACATCTCGATTTGAATTTTAGCTATTTAGGTAATTGCGTAATATGAATATCTCAGACTACTAACTGAAATCGAAATGTGTCCAACCGACACTATACTATTATGATCGTAGTGAATTGACAGGATTGTGTAAGCGAATATTACATTCTAACGATGTGAAAATTCATACAGAAGTTGTGGAAAGTCAAACTATTATTTTTTTATATATTAAGACAGAATTTAAACTCTTGTAAGAATTTAAAAACGGAATATGTAGTAACTTTATTTTCCTTGGGATTAACAACAAAATCCATATGTGATGTAATCCATAAAAGTTGTGAGTCACAATTACTACAAAGAACATGTAATTTTCTACTCCCATTTCTGTATTCCAAATCCAAATTGTGTTCCAAATTATCAGTCAATTCAATATAAAAAATCATGGTGCATATTTTAGTCAGATCTGATCAGGTCTGATTTTATGTAGAAACGTAAACTTAATTTACAACCTATTGAAATCGTATAAATATTTTCTCATACCTAACTCTACAGACAATGACAGATTATTATATAACTAACTTCAGATTTAGCATTGTATTTATTAATGTTGTCTTAAATGGCACCAATAATTGCAAAATGTTTTAGATTGCTTAAATTAACTTTTCTGCATTTCGTGGAATTCAATGGGAATTATCCAACAATGAAGAGAACACTGTCATAGGTAGTAAAAGTATAATGTAGCATGCAGTGCCGAATGCGAATGGTCTCTGCCGTGATGTATCCTCTCGTGAAGCAATAAAGATCATGTTCACAAAATCGTTTTATTATTAGACACAGAATGCACACTTTGAACAGGGGAGAGATCACTCGTGAGATTCTTTTCAAGTTTGGGTTTGACTATACGCCATCAGATGGTGCACATCTTCTAGAGAAAGAAAAGAAACCCAAAATCCCCGAATAATCTTTGTGGTCCAATTGGTAAACTACTGAAACTTCAGTGTTTGCTTCGTGTTTGCACTCTAGACGGCGGCTGCGGTCACGGCCGTTCATTGTATTTTTCTTTTCCAAAGGTCTTTATTTCTGTATGCATTTCTATTACAAATTTAACTTCGATTCGACCCAAATAGAATTTGTTATTTCTAATCATGGTGCATAAATAACACATTTCCTTTCATTTTTACACATCGGTTTGAAGATAATTTCTGATTATTTGTCATTATTGCATTTTCTATAAATTTTTGACTGTCGCCCTCGTGAGGAAAGTAATGTTGCAGATGCTGACGATTCATGTATAAAGTCACATCTTAATCTATTAGATGATACTCATTTGATTGATATAAAATATTATTCTTTTAATTCTTTGTTGGTGGTATTTACTCTTTACGTGCGACAGGAAATGCGAGTGAGAATCGTAACTCGTGTGTAGTAATTTTACTATTGAAAGATTAAGAGCTAATGAGACTGCTGCCGTTTCGACCGAATATCACTTTACAAAGACATCCATCATATTTTACATATTCAGGATAGTTTAATAATTATTAACTTCTTCAATAGTAATTTTAATAGCTTGTTATTCAATCAATATAAAAACATGCTTTATGGCTGATAAAAAAAAGGATTGAATTTCAAGAAAATATGATTGCCTGTAAAGCCTGTGCTAGATCTACTCCAAATTAAATTAGAATTTACAGTAAACCAATTATTTCTGAGTATGAGTGAATTAAATTGTTTCGATGTATGATTTGTATTGTACTCTTAAAAAATTACTGTGAAAGCTCTTTGAAAAATAAATAGTCTTAATTACAAAAAAGAAATTTATTAAGAAATTGCAATCAGTATTTGCTATTGACTAGAAAAACTGAATAGACTGTAAAAAATTTAACTCTGGTTTTTTCAATTTTCTCACTGAATTTTATTCTTACGTTTTAAAGCTGTCCATTTATTTGAGACTTAAGCCAGATTTTACATTTTGCAAACATTCCGCATATTAAATAAAAATAATATTTTTCTTCTTCTTGGATATGTGTTCTGTTAGGTAGTGTGTATACTTAAGACGTATAATTACTCATAATATGGACCATGTATATTTAACGTTAGTAGATTTGGTTTGCAGTAATTTTCATTTTGCTGATGAATGAAGAACAGTTTAAATGAATCCCAAAATATGCATAAGTGTGTCATAGATATTTCTACTTCCTGCACTACCCCCGTATGAGCATTGGATGTTTTAGTTTTAATTCCAGTTAAAGCTGTCTCACACACGCCTTAATTTTGGTCATTTAACACCACCTTTTATTAGTAAAAGCTTTGGTATTTAATTAAGTGCATTCGAAAGAGCACGACAAATGTGCAAACCAGGGTTAGGAAGTTGCATGGGTCGACGTAGTTTTCCACTCACGTACCAATGCTTCATCTTTGCAATTTAGATTACGAATAAAATACAAGTTGAAATTGAATTACTCGGTACAATTTGATTTGTACATCTACAAACACAATTCGATTAGAGACAGCACAAGCAGAAATATTTTTTGAATTTGAATTTGATGACTTTATTTGATTGACAACACAATTCAGCACTCGGCTGTTCCATATAGATGTCACAATATATACATATATAAATATATTGTTACACGTACATGATATATGGAATAGCCGATATTATTGCTTGCCTAAAACGTTTTATATTTTACATAAAAAGAAAATATTAATGCCTAATATCAAAATCTCAAATAATATATTTACAACATTTGCAATTTTACGCACAATTATTCCATCAACGTTTAAAACTATGTGAAAAATTAGAACTATTGATATGCCTACATAATTAATTTTAATATTTACAGATACACACTTGGACACGGCTTCGTTATACATAGTTTGTCGTAACGTAACATAGAGTGCATCCTAACGAGGGTTTTAACAAAATGTTTTGACCCATTTAACCCTGTAACCCATTCCCGGGACCGAAACCATCAAAGTGACACAATATTGTGGGACATGTGAATGAAGTCTTTTATCTGGGTTACGGAGGAAGGGAATGGCATGTTCTGACAGAACGACATCTCCATAAAGAATCGGCCGCTCCAAGATTGACTTTCCACCTTGACGGTGAACAGATGTGTTTTTGTAGTAAAACACAGGAATATACTTCAATGCTGAATACAGTAATAGTTGTTGGAAGTTCAACAACAATATACTCCAAGTAGTCATTCCAAAAATACTCTATTTTCCTGTCAACCCATTGAAAAATCTAAAAAATGCGAGAAAAATAATCCTTTCACATCTGCCCTGTCCTACTACTGCAAATATCTTTCATTCCCTTCATCAGACTATGGTCATTTATACACAGTATTTTCATTACTGTTCAATCCGTAGAATTCAAAAGCTTAACATGCAGATCTTCAGTGTAACTCACATTAGAGGTCACGGCTACATAGTTTTTTGTATTAAGTCATTCTATTGAGAGAACTTAGTAATTAGTTAGTTGTACATCTTTCTACTTGGACGACCACTGGGTCTCTGGGTGTTTAACAAAGAGCCTGTTGAAAATCAATGCGCATTATTATTTGTACATATAGATCGGAGTAGTAAAATTGCTCCTAGTGCTAATTGTCTTGGTAATTCTTAATTTAGAGACTACATGGAATAATATGGTTACATGTGCTGATAATGTGAATGAAGGTAATAAAATGACTGGAATGAGAATTAAAGGAAATAGTTGGTGAGTGCAATCGTGGCGCGCCTACCAATTACATTGCGATCACCTAATACCTAAGTAAGTATCACACAGTGCATTATGCACCGCATTATCCGTCTGTTCTATTGTATCACTCAAATAACACACACACAGCTCCATATATTTCCTACTCTGTTCTTCCTGTGAGTTTCTTTCTAAAAGCGTTTTTTTCGTGTTCTTCCTTCCTTACGGCTTGAGCTTGTTAGAGTTAGCAGTTACATCATGACATCATGTTACATGTATGCATATGTATTTAGGTACACGGTTTGAAAATACGAGTGACTTATTTTGACCACCACACACATACACTCATTACTACACACATTCACATACATTCACATACTTATTTTTTACGTATGCACACGTACAGTCATGTTATACTTATTTATTTCTAGTAAAAGTATGTAGGGAGAGCACGGAGCATCCGAAGTACGTTACACTTTAAAGACGTAACACAATTTCATTTGCTTTGGCTGTAGTTGTGTATGGACGTTGTGTGGAGTGTCTTCTTTTCTTATTCGTCTTGTTCTTCTTCTTGTTTTCTTGGTCTTCTTGTCTCGGTGTCGGTAGTTGTTATAGTAGTCGGTACCTACTCACCGTCTCACCGTCTCTTCTCACACCGTAGCCGTAGCGTATAGATTCTTTATGCTTTCAGTGTTTTATGTATCGGCACACGGTAAATATTTATACTAGAGAATGTATGCTGGTTGGTGGTGGATTATTATGTTAACTAGCTAGGTAAGTATCATTAATATTATTGGAACGTGAACATGTAAAAGTAGGGAAGTGCGATACATGAAGAAACACTCGATTACATGTTTGTATAGGAGAAGAAGATACTGCTAGTATTCTGCATACACTCTCAAGACACAAGTTACAAGTAGTCCATTGCCAGGGAGACAAATCTTCGGAGTTCACTAGTCAATGCAGTTAAGATGCTGAAGTCGAAAAACCGAAACAGGGACGGATCCGAATTGAACCGAGTAAAGTTAAAATTAGTCTCAACCGTCTACAATTTAGCACGGAACGCAGGCTGGCAGATCGCTATACCACTTTGCATACTTAAAGAATTGAATTTAAACTTGGAAACGCGAAATGTACGGGTTAAGTGACTCTTGGGTAGTTGTAGATACGGAACTGAGTGTGGAAACCTTACGTAGTTCATTTGTTTGTGTCTTGTATCGTGTCTGTCTACATCTGCATTTACTTTACTGCAATAGGTCGTAGCATAAAATAACGTAAGTAAGGTAAAGTACACAAGAGGCGAAGAAAAGGAACCCGAGGACATGAGAATCTAATTCAGATTCGTGTACAGATATACACCAGAATTACATAACAATAGTTCACAACACACATTCAACTGATACAACTATATGTGAGATACGGATTGTCTACGTAAACTCTTCCTTATTATATATTATTAGTATTATTATTGTTATTCACCGTCTTTCGCTGTTTTCACCGTAACTCCGCTCCACACACTCTCATCACCGCTACCCGCACTACCTCTGCTCCTATAATAAATATTATCAGTCAATACACCGTTACTTACAAAGATGAAAGCTGTGCCGCACATCACTTTCTTCTCATATCAGTCTACTGGTCACAAAAACTAAAATCGCTTCTTGTCCATTCAACACTTTTCTCAACAGAACAAAGAAAACAAACTTCACCAGCAGCACACGCAACAAAGAAAAGAAAATATAGAAGAATAAACGAACACGACAAAATTCGATTCGACTTTTACGACATCCTCCACAACACTCCGCAATATTCTAAATACGTAAATATTTCTATGGAAGAAAAGAAACCCGAAAAGCTTTTCAATTTGGAATACTAGTCCAGTGATTTTTGTGATAATGCAGAATAATAATATACACAGTAAGATAATATTCTTTACATGCCTACTTGTTCCTAGAACACTGGTTGAATTACAAGAACAATTTTCCCAACCATATTATCATCCAATAAATCTACAACTACTTGTATAATCAACACATTGTACATACCTAGGTTAATGTTTGATGCCAGTTAAGCTCAACATGCTACAAAAATTACATTTCCTCACAGTTTCATGTAAGATTAGTCTTGTGGTGTTGATACAAACAAGAATTGGTAATTATACGCATTAGAGAAGACGGTTTTTGTACATAGTGATTCTGCTGTGTGATAGCTGTCTGTGACAAGTGAATGAGTTAAATCCTCTGACGAAATGTGTCTACTTTGTTCAGGCTTCGATTGAAAGGAACGGATGCATTTTGGTGGATTTTATAATAATATAAATTGTGGCTTGGACGGATTAAAAGGTATATTATTATGATGATGATGATGGGGCTGGCATTGGGAGAAGCAGCCAGTCTATTTGGTTTTAGATCGCTGTTGATTCGAGAAGTAAATGAGCCGAGAGTCGAGTATATTGCGTAGGACGTTGGGCTCAAGTGGGGTGAGCTGAAACCGAATCTCTAGTCAACAAAGCTCTCATCTTGGAAATGAAAAGATGATAAGTGTCATGTCAATGCAGTGCTACTAAGCCGTAATTAGCGATTAACTAAACACGCACTCTCCTTCAGACAACAACTGCATCACACAATCATCCACTGTGCTACACGCTGATTAATTAACATTATGTCACATCTGACTCATCCCGGACCCTGCAAACACATTTTCATTCAAGATGAAGCAAAGTGAACAGTTCCGATCGCACAGTACGAAAATATTCTTATTCCTGTTGCAGGAGAAACACGTAATGGTGCTACTAGTTGACAGTGCGTGGGACTATCACAGACGATATCAATAAATACAAATTATTTTACAGACATGAAGAACAAAGCAATAATGTGGATTTCTGAAACACGCCAGCCACCACTTTCACACGTACTGTGCTTTGTATTTCAGTTTTAGTGCACATCTGTCGCATGGCCACACAGTTTCTAGGATATAAATGAACTATTGATAAGAGCAACAGGTGCACAGAATAAATTTTCAATGTAAAATGCTTTACGCGGTGGAAAGTAAGCAAACTGGGTTTGGAGAACAGGAACATTGGAAAAGGTTCTTCTGTCCGTGAACATGTGATATTTTTTAATAAGGTGTAATTCTGCTGTAGGCAGAATAAACAATTTTGAATAAATATGTGAGTGTTTTAAGAATTCACGGTTTGTATATTGCATTTTAAGATGAGAAGTATTAGAAGTTGTGTGAAGGGATGAAAGAGCGAATGACAAAATAGAATTAGGGAAGAATAGACGCGACGAAGAAATTCATTGCGGAAAATTGTGACTTGAATAATCAGTGGAGGTGTTTATCATTCTCCAAGAAAAGTCAAGTTGGGGCGAACAATGGAGAGAAAGAGTGGCTCCTCGAGCCGATCACCATCTCTTTCCCGCCGTCCATCTCTGAAGGAGAAGAAAGGCTCTTCTATCGCCAAATCCAAAAAGAAAAGTTCCGCTGGAGGAAAAAAGGAGCGATGGCTCCTCACCCGAAAAACATGGAGATACATGACAGATGCTGTGGGCAATCTTTTGCCGGAACATCACCGCAGTGGTTCCTCCAGACGAGGCTCAACTCTTCAGACAACGACAACGGCGGCGGGGGCGGTGGGGACGGCTGTGGATGCCTCATCATCATCACCTTGGCCAAGTGGGGCAAATACTGCAACGGCTGCAGCTGCCTCCGCAGTTGCAATTGCAGGCATTCCAAGTCCAGGGACAAGTGCTGGACCCAGCCGTTCCAGTATGAGTCCTTCCAATGGATCCTCATCTATCTCCGTCGCCCATACAAATTACCCACAACCCTTTCCAATGTATCAACCTCTTCCTACTTCCACAGTTGCCGCTTCCTCCATTACTCCAGACGATATTCCCACCCTGGAGAAAAACTTCGAGAAAGCCTGCACCAAAGAAAAAAAATTCCTGTTGTGGACACGAACAAGACCAAAGGGTTTGTCCGGACCTGCTCTCAGAGATCTGAAAGCCAAGCAAAAATCCGAAGCAGGAGCAGCAGGTGGAAAAGATGAAGCTGGTGCAACGTCATCTTCAACTGCGGGTGCAACAGGCGGATCTTCTTCTGCTCCTATTTTAAGTAAATCTGCGAGTACTTTTGGTAATATTTTCTCTTCCCATCCTTTCCATTACACACATTCTTCTCAACATCGCCGTTCTGACGCCAGTGCCAAAGAGCACACCTTGTCATCCTCCGAATATTATTCTCCTGAAGAAGAGGCCATCGATGATGACGACTACGATGAATATGACAATGACGAGGAACAAGTTACTGTGAGAGAAAGACGAAAAAGCTCTGCTGCTTCGTCGTCAATGTCAATTTTAGGTGGAGCAGCCCTTTCATTCTTCCGTCCCTTGAGTACCATGTCTACCGTGTCCACGTCCACAGCTTCTGACAGCTCCTACGCAATGGTCATCAGCAGCACAGGAGTGCAAAAAATTTATCGCAGTACAGGAATTCAAACAGAACCTTTTCCGGAGGAACTTTTAATGAAATTGCGTCTTCAGTCAGTCCAAGAAGAACAGAAACTGCAACAAAGTCTCTTACAATATCAACAGCAGCAACAGCAGCAACAGTTTCACGAAGAGTATAATTCCTCGATGGGTCAGTTAACAAGCAGTTACTTATCCCAACAGCACAGCAGTACAATTCGAACACTTCGACAGCACACTGGTATGACGCAGTTTGACAGAATGTACCTTGATGAGATCCGAGAGACTGAAAACGGAAACGGTCACAACGGGTCCAACAATGGCAGTAGTAAAATGCCTTCTACTCCTACTGGAGACCCTACCATTGATTCATCCGCACGACCAATGACCCTGCAAGACAGCAGTGGCCATTTAAAGTCACAATTTCCATCAACAATTCCAACTTTGGTGCCGGGCCCGAAAGCTTTTTCTAGTCATTCTGAAAAAGAGTCAAGTGAGAGTGGGAGAGAGTCTCAAGAGAAAATTTTGGATTCGCAGTCATGCACAGGTTCATCAGGTACCAGTGGATTGTCACCTTTATCGGTGACAAAATCTGGCGAAGGAGGAGAGGCAGAGAGTTCCGTGGGAACGAGTGGAAGCGTGGCAGACAGCACAAGCACCGCTGCAGACCAAACGGATAAAAAGTCCGAAGAATCTGGCTACTCATCATCCATTAGTGATACAGTGATGCGTTATTTGCGAATGGTGAGGAAGAATTCTAAAGCTGACAACAAGGAGACGATCGATAAGTTTAAGACGGTGAATTATGATCGCTCCCTGCGATACATAAAATCTAAGAACGTCAGTGTGGAAGAAGCTCTTGAACATGAAAAGAACAAAGCATTAAAAAATCAAGCTTCCAGCATTTCCGAGCCCAGCGCTTCTACTTCTCCAGAAATTGGCAAGTTGACGTCTGCAGAGAAAGTCAGCAGTGATAGTGGAGCTATGAAGAAAAGTTCGAGTATTCTTTGCACTACTCCAACCACTGCTTCATCCACAAAGATTTCTGGTGCGAGTATTACGTCTGTACAACCGTCGAGTGAACACATTTCCACGTCTCTGCTCCCGCTATCGTCCGCCTCTTCGGTCAGTGCTAGTAGCAGCGGAAACACAACGACGACGAGTTCATCCATTTCCCCCATATTATCCTCCGTTTCCAATCCACCTACTCCAAAACCCCCAAGTCAACAATCTGTGATTCAGCCCTCGGTGGGCATTCAAGCTGGAGAAAGTCTCATTCGATTTCTAAGACAATTTCACCCAGGGCGAAAAATGTCAGACTTCTCTTCCACCACTTCGTATTTCTCGAGCGAGTCCCCCACAGCTGAAACGACCAGTCCTCGCTATTCCATAGCTAACACGGTGATGAGTAGCATCAGTGACAATGAGCTGTACGGTCACAGTCAGGCAACTGGAATTACATCGTCCGGAATGGGAGTTGCTGGAGATTTAATAACGGCTGCGCCGTTTATTCCCGTTACTTCTCGCAGTAGTTTTGATATGTGCAGTGGGGCAGACTCTTCTGAATTCGACGATGTTTTCAATAGTTACCACCAACAAGTTTCACCACGTCAATCCTCTTCATCCCTTTTGCAACTGAGACACCAGCAGCAGCAATCTGAATTGTCTATCTCCTCTCATCCTTCTGCGTTCTCCAGTTTTCCCCCAACTTCTGGAACGAGCACGACTACTCACATGAGCGCTAATCGGAAATCCACTTCCACAACAGCATCTACCTACTCCTTCAGCGGTATATTTTCTTCGCAGCAGAACGTCACAGGCGGAATTGCAAGCATGAGTGGTGGCAAAGGGGCATCAGCCACATCCGTCTCAGGCAGCAGCAGCACTTCTGTTAAAATGTCCGCTTCGACACCCAACACTCCGACAATCGGGCCAAGTACAAGCAACATCATGAAAAGTTTCTTCAGTTCTTCTCCTTTTTCTTCGTCCAGCTCGAAGAGTTCTCGGTTGAAGAAACCGATGTCGACCACTTCATTGATTTCCAGTTCGACCACTTCTGCATCTTTATTGAAAACGTCTGCTCCTCCACCAACCACCAGTAGCAGTCCGAATCTTCTGAGTTTAATTCATAGCAGTGCTAGTTCAAGTCTTAGCAGTTTCATGGGCAGAAGTTCTCGAGACAGTCATCACCACCATCTCCAACAGTCAGGGTCAGGCTTAGGTCACGAGGGTGGGACGGATGGAGGTAGTGGCGGTGGTGGGCGAGATATTACGACAAGTTCAGGCTATTCGTACAGTAGTGGCACGATTTGCTCCTCTGGCTCCAATCCAACTGTACATTCTTTTTCCGTATCTAAACAGCAGAGCAGCGGCTCTGCTGGGAAAGTCAGTTTCAAGGGCAGCTTGTCTCCACAAAAGGGTCAGATGACTCTTCCGCTTAGCATAGGACAGTCCAGGTCTCCTTCTGACTCAACTTCGTATGCTGCAGAGGCAGAAAGTCGCGGTGGTGGCAACTATCGTTTTCTGGGGGTGTCTGGTGGTGGACATTCTGGCGCTGGTAGTAGTAGTACAATGAATGCTTTCTCCTCAGTCATGCAGAAATCCAAGTCATCTTCCAGTGTTCTACCTCAGTATGGCAGTTCCGTTGGGGAGAAGGATGGCGCTGGAGCAACTTCCGCAGGTGCAACTGCTTCAAGTGGAACAAGTCGGCTTATGTCCAAGTCAAGGATCTTCAAATCCAGATCCAAGAGTAGCACCAGAGCCAGCAGCAGCAGCTCGGCGTCATGTTCTTGGACTCCGCAGGTAAACAAATTCTACACTTACTTGCCACATTAAATCATAAAGATAGTTGATACAAAACAAGTACCGGGTAAAAACTGTCTAACTCTTAGCAAATTATGACTAGAAACAAATTTTCCTTCCCTTCACTATTAGCGTTTTGTCTGCAACGTAAACTTTACTGTATATAACATAAACGCAAGTACTTTTTTTAAATTCACGAGAAAGAAGTTAGCAATTTTAGCAGGTAGCAATTTTACACGCATCACATTTTCTATAAAATTAAAATAAATTGCAGTGTTTTTGTGTGATATTTGTAAGTGTAAATAGTATGGGGTGTTTGGTTGAAATTGTGAAAGCTGGAGAAACTCGCATTTTTTAAATGTGTCTGTGTATATTCATGGGGAATTGAGGAATATAATATTATTAGATGATATAGGTATGTAGCATTTACACCATGAAAAGTTATGTAGGTAGCTACTGCTGCTCTGTACAGCTACGATTAAATTGTTTCTAAAAATAAGTTGACAGATTGTTACTACTCGGTTTCTCTTTTTCCTGAGAGTGCGAATCCTTTTTAAATGTGTTACATTTCGCAGGGGAAATGCAAATGGAAGAGCGTAACAGGCCGGCAAATAATTCTCGAGTCAACAACCATTCTTAATTTAAATGAATCAGAACGATTGACATTGCAAGAAGTGGCTCTTGATAAATTGAGAGCTCTCAACTTAGGAGTAGATGTCAAAATTCCTAAAGGTGAGTTTTGCTTCTTTCTGATGTATTTTACACGCTTATTTTTGCATTCAATTCCAAGAATCATATTATTATTTACGGACGTAAACATAATAACAATAGTACTAATAATAGCAACTTTTCTTGAATTGGATTGCTTTTGCTGTAGTCGGAAGGCCAAGTAGAATTAAGTTACTGATTCACACTATTTACGTCATTCCATACGATATACCTAATAAAATAATAAAATAAGTGTGGATTGCCCACTTATTTATCTATTTTAATACCATAATTGCTTATTATTCGCCTTTAAACTCTTCCAAGCAATTTGCATGAAGCCTTCATTTAATTCTTTTTTGTCATATTTAGTTAAATTGTGCATAAAATACACAGCTTTGAACACAATTCGTAGACTAAAAATAAACTAATATTATAGCTATTGACACGACTGGTAACCGGTAATGTAGCATAGGTAATTATTATTGAACAAAACGTTTTTCCTAACAATGGTGTATAAAGAAAAGCTTCTCAGTATTGTTCGCAAAACGCTGCACGTTTTGCTATTTTTATTCATTTATTTATTTACATTATGTGTTATCATTTTGCTTGTTTATTTTGTTAATTTTTATTTGGTCCTTTGCAAACGCTGTGTAGAAAAAGTTGGCGCCTCACAACCAAAGCCGAAGCGTCGCCCCTACCTTCTGAAGAAAAAAGCTTTGTCCACAGGGTTTTTCGAATCTGGCTCTAAACGAGATGAAAGCAAAGGTAAGCATTTTTAGTTTATTTTAACGACAAACAGAAAAGGCCAATCCATAAAATGGTGATAATTTTATTTTATTCTGCTTATGAATATTTTTCGATAAATATTACATACTATTGCTATTTTCAAGTTTTAACAAATTATAGAAATAGTTCTATTTTATTCTGGTAAATTAGAGTTGATGGTTAAACACTCCACAAAAATATTATGAGGCACCTGGGATAATTATTTATGATGTAAAGAATTTTTGTGAATGTACTTTCATAGCTCTGTCAATAGAAATTATAAAGATACTGAAAAATACGTACATAACATAAGCAAATGCATATTATCTTAGTGTAGCAGTTACTGACACTTTCTAGACAGTTAGGAGATGCATGTAAAGATAACTGGAAAAGACGAAGAATGAGAATGAGAAAGGAATGTTAGTGTTTGTAAATTGGCCATGTAGGTAGAGGTATTTATAATAATAAAGAAAAGACGAGTCTGACTTGAAAACAGCTTTGTAGTGTAGCACACACGGGTATTCCTATAGAGTCATTACAATTTTACTATCTCATGGTGTGGCCAACTTGGCAAACGTCTACTGTGTCATGAAATTTTATGAGGCATTTCCATTTTACAAATTATTCAACTCTCTATTGTGCCTACTACGTGTCCTACACTTGCAATACGCCTATTGTGCTGCAAAAATTATTGCCAGGTTAAATATTACTGTAATGTAGTAATTGTCTCTTGATTTCGAGTCACATGCACAAAGCAAACTCATCAGAAAGTGTCAGTGCGTGTACATGTCACAGGTCATCCTGTATTAGTATCCAGGGTATGTGGAATTCCAAACCCGAATATAATAATACATACCTGCGTCATGATGACGTATGTCATCCTCCTGACAGTCTGAATGTTCTCAGCAGCGTGCTCATTTTATTTTTTACAACATCAAACAAAAATAGGCGAATGGATTTTTTAAGCTAACTATTGCTACTTTTAAGCTTTATGGGAAATAATTGTATGTTTTGAAAATTCTTAATACTTTTCGAGATCTCCTTTTAGGAATTATACATAGTTTGCTATGCTATAATTAACGATATGACACAGGTAGCTGCAATGCTTAAGTGGTAGTCAAATAGGTACGAAACGTTTGTTAAAATGGTATACATACGGGTGAATACAGCTATCTAGCTGTTGTTTGGTTAATTCTCTAGAGTTTTGTTTGATACAATGATTTACAGAATAAAAGATCGGTTTTGAGTTTAGAAAATCATTTTGAGGAGAGTGAAGTAATTCATGATAATATGAAATAGAGTGCGGGCGGGTAGAATTAATAGATAAAAGAAACTTCCAGAGCCCTAATGTACTGCGTAGGGGTTTTAATGAGGAATATCCTGATTCATCGTGCAGGAAACATTGATTCAGTTACCTTTTATGCTTTAATGAGTATAGAACTTAATTGCGTGGTAGCCTTTCACCTTTATTGTCGATTTCCAAGGAAAATAATCTTACTTAGCAGAATGCTAACAGCCATCAGCTTTCCTTTGAATTTTACATACGTACAGGCAGCATCCTGTTTGTCGCGAGTATTTACTGGCTACTTAAAATTATTAGATTAGATCCTATGAAATTGTCTTTACTCGGTAATTCGTTACCATTAGTGAAGGGGTCTGTTCTGAAGATACTGCGTCTGAAGATATTGCGTTTGAATGTCTCATAGCTTTGTTTGGTCGACACAGAATATTACAGGATCCATTTTCTCTACCATCATGTCTTCAGGATTCAAACAAAATATTTTGGAAAACGTATTCTGAGTAAATATGTTTTTAATTGCATAATATGCAAATTATTACAGATATAATTTTCTCTATCATCATGTCTTCAGGATTCAAACAAAATATTTTGGAAAGCGAATTCCAGGCATGTTTTTAATTGCATATAATGCAAATTATTCACAGATATCTTGAACGATTTGTGCAATAGAATAGAATACTAATTGAATAATTTATCAGACATATAGAAATATATGGTTTCAGTAAGAATCTTGGTTGTGAAATTATCGTCGCAAATGTGTCTCACAAGTGACAACTCCAGATAATTACTTTGGAACGTCTCATCACTCACTCTCTCATCTTAACTCTCAATTGCGCAAAGCGCACTAAGAAATAGTAGGCTTAAAAGAAACCGTATAATTATGGTTAAAGTTATGTATATTCTTTATTAGTGTACGTCTTCTGTCATATGAGACTCTCTGCAGTATTTTGTTGAAGCTTTCTAACGTGTTTGCCCAATTTTCATGTGCCAAAGCAAAATAGGTTTTAATTCTACTCCGACTATATGCTAATGTACTTCAACAGAATTGTCATTTCAACAAGCTTTGGCTTCACGAATTATAGAAGTACTACTGGCATTGTTTTTCTTCCGTAACTCTCTTTCCGGGATTCAGTTTTCAGTTGTAACTTCATGAGGACTCATTGTAGTACGTGACTATTATCTGCAATAATTTTCCTTCACGGTAAAACTTTTACATGCGTCCTACATTTTGAAATGTCTTTTTAAAAACAATTAAAATCTGCTGAGAAGGGGCATTGCCTCTGTTGTTTCTCCTTGCCTTTCATTAAATGAAAAAATGAAAAGTAAAGTTATCCGAATAGCTCACTCTCTCCGTAAGAATAGCTTTAAATATCCGCGTTGGAATTTAGTCTTTAACCTTTCACACTTTGCCAATTTTTTTCATTCATACTGCATTGCTGTTGCTACGAGTCTCTAATCGTTTTACGATTCGTACGGTAGATTCATTATTTACCGTTTGGTGCCGTCAATAGTAAACCATAGGGAAATTGCAAAAATGTAATTAAAAATAAAACATCAAATAAAGCTTTGTTGTGCTTCATTCTTTCCATGCTACATTTAAAACTGTCTCTATGAACAATAAAAATAGAAGCCACGATTTTAGCGTCGAGCTAATAATATCTAGCAATTAAATCTCAATAAGTACTTCTATTATGAAGATGTGAAATTTTCTATACGATTATATTAAAAATCGAAAAATTCTTCTGAATATAACCTTATAGTTCTAAAAGACTCTAGATGAACTAGCACACGACAATTTAGCAGACTCGAAACCAATTGTGATACAAAACAGTTTTTGGTGCCAAATATCACACATAATGTGTAACCGTATTTATACATATACATATATACGATATTGTATTTTGCAATAAAATCTTCACAGTGTCTAGCAAATTCTTTATCAATGAGACTCTTCCTTTTTTCTCAGGACAGTACTTCTATTTCTTTAGCACTCAAGTTAAAATGGATAGGTACTTTTATATACGCAGACAAAGTTGCATAATTAACTTGGAGTCGATGCCCCACGTGACTTGGAATTGTGTCCCTCTTCTTTTATTACGCCATCAAATTTCACAAATTCACCAAAAGTCGTGTTTTTCACAAATTGGCGAATAGTACGATTGTTATTCTTTTGGGAGATTGAAATATTATGTACTATTTCTTATAACAATGTTAATGACTTGATTATATTCATCTCATCAATTACGCTAAATTGACACATTAAAATGTTGCATTCAAATCCGAATTCAAATCAAATCGTGAAATTTTGAGGAAAATGTAACAGTATTATTGTATCCCACTAATTTTATTAATTCCGATTTGCACGGACTTGAAGCAGTATTTTACTGTGACGTTGTGATGTGCGATATCCAAAACGTGACTACTTATTAGATCCCATTATTAGATTAGATTAGATAAAACTGGAAGATGGAAAACTTACTTTGAACATTTGAAATGAGAATCTGAGATCTCGTTGCCCTTATACTGTAGTCCATGTAGTTGGACCAGGCAGTCGTAGAAAAGATGATGGTGAGAAAGATGTTGGGTGATAAATAAGTAACTATAGAGGTTTCAACCCTAACCATGTACCGCAAGTAACAGTATTACGGACTTGTCCGGTTAATACATAGAAAGACCTAGTAGGGCTTAATACATGTAGTAGGTATCAAACAATCAGTTTAGATGTACGTTGTAATCTAGGCAACATATACCGCAAGTAACAGTATTACGGACTTGTCCGGTTAATACATAGAAAGACCTAGTAGGGCTTAATACATGTAGTAGGTATCAAACAATCAGTTTAGATGTACGTTGTAATCTAGGCAACCATACTTTACTGCTGGAAATGGAAAACAATAACAAGGAAACAACAAGAGACACTCATCTTTTTAATTTTGGTTATTTCCAACAATAAATGGTTGCCTAGATTACTACGTCATAACTTAACAGATCGTATTGGTTTTGATGCTCACTAATGTATTAGCAGGACAAGTCCGTTATATCGTTACATACCGTAGTTTATTTGGAGTTAGGGTTGATGGCGGAAAAGTGTGAGATAGGGTTGTGGTCGGATCTATTTAGCTTGGGGTGGAGGTTGAGATTCAGAAGAAAATATTTTGTACATTTTTAACATGGGGTTGGGATTGTTGTATATTATTAATTTAGTGTCGGTAGGATAACTCTGATATAATGCAACAACAAAAGAATTCAATGTTCTATTGCATTATTTGAGAAGTTGTTGGATTTTTACAACCTTGATACCTATTAACATTGTAAAATTCCAACAGCTTCACAAATACTAGAATAGAACATTAAATTCGTGTTGTTGCATTATATAGGGTTATCCTACAATCATTAATATTCTATGGATTTGGGGTATTAAAAGTGCTACAATCAAAATGTGGGGTTAGTTTAAGGTTGAGAAACAGTGAAAGAAAAAAAAGGTTGAGGCTGAAAAAAGTCGACCCCATCACCAGTGGTAACTGATTACCGCATTTGAATTAGAAAGAAAGTCGCAGTTATTTTTAGAAGTTTAGATGAGAAATATTCAGGTAATTTCCCAAAAAGAGGTAGACTAGTCTTATGTTGCAAAACGCCGCAAAGTTAAACGGTATTATTTTTTTCTAACAAAGTCCGCATGAAAATCGGCTGTCAGAGCAATTGATTTTTATTGTTTATACGAAAGGATGTAGTTATCATCTACAAAAATGTAACATTGATAATTTGTGTGATGAATGTAAAACAGATTTTAGAGATATTGTTAGATGCATTAAAGAAAGTTTAGTTATTTCATGGTTTTTAAGTAAGGAAGAAGAACTGATCTAAATAGGCAACAAGGTAGGCCGGATCAATCTCTCGACAATGCGGTTGACATTAGTATGAAGCTGCACTACACGTGATTTGGACAAGTGTTAAAAATGTTGCTGTGAAAATGTGTCATAGAAGAATTAATTAGTCTGTGAACTGGGGGAAATGTTAATTTCGCTCACCAGTCTCCGCCACGCGTGAATTCCTTATTGGTGTCTATAGCTATTTTAGCTATTGTTAGTGTAATAGTGGCAATAAGGAATAAGGAAGTTTAAGAATAAGACTTTAGGCAAATACCTCTTGTGTATCCAGCAGAAGAAGACGAATGGAAGTGAATGGAAATAAGCGAGAGCTGCAGACTAACCGTCTTAACATAATGAAACAGAGGAAGGCCTTGCCTTTAGCCGTGTACCTAAATTTATCGTTCTGATGCTATTTTTATCCAGCTGCCATTGAAATTAAACGGTCACGGTACGCGACTCAAACACTTGTAGTTCTTTCTACGATTGCACTATATAATGCAGAAAATGTAGAGCCATTTTAACAACGCAAAGACACTCAACTTTTAACTACTCGTGTTTGCACTGTCCGTACTATCTAAATATAATATATTTTGTAGGTAGTTCTGTAATTATTATATAGAGAAGCATTTACAGGAGAACAATCTTCACCATACTCACAAACATACATTCGGCAGAGAAAAGTTACCCAAAGCTTCAAACTATTCTCTCGTATTCTCTCTATCTCTGTAAAAACATACGTTTCGTCCAAGAAAAACCTTCATTCATTTTCTATTTTTTGCCTAAGTATATGCATTTGGGTTTATATTTATCTCACAATCAGTCACTAACTATGTACCACTACACTCAAATAGATATTTGCAATTCCCCAACACATACAGATAAATACTTCATGTAGGATATTTATACTCTTGCGTGTATGTGTGTGTGTGTGTTACACGATACACCTTTCACGTATACCTTTATGACGGATATAGCCCTGTGCTATACTTTTATACTAGAATTACTCTACACTACACTGCATTGTTACCATTACGATACGATACATTTCATAATGTTGTAGTTGTAGTAAAACACCATTTAATATTATAATTAGTCAGTAGTAGTAATGTCAGATTATTAAACAACGTAAGTTGTTTGTATAATTTCGCCCTGTCCGTGTGTCCGTCTGTCCGTCTGTACGTAAGCATGATAACTCAAGAACGGTTTGAGCTAAGGACTTCAAATTTGCTA
>JABASD010001979.1:0-31729 GCA_019776165.1 Pogonognathellus flavescens
ATTCGAAATGTGCATATTAGCAGCTAATTTTTTGTGTGTGATGTACAATCGGCCAAAGCATTCGCCATGTAAAGTTTCATTCGAATCGGCTTATGACACTTCTGGTGGTTTGCTTGTAAGCTATAGGTATCATTGTCTGTGTGTTCTTTTCTTGTGTATGTTTTCAGACGACTATATACCAAGCTACGAAGTATTAGTGTGTTGCACTTGAGTAAAGTTGTCGTTGTCGTACACTGAACTGTTTTCAGTGTAGTGGTTCTTCTAGCTCGATATGAGGATAATGTGCCATGCTATCGTATCTGGCAAAGAAGAGACTAAGAGTGAAAGTTTGGTTGTTCTTGCCTCTTGAATCTACAGCCTCTGAGAGACAACAGACACTGCTAGCATTAGTCTCAGTGTCATGGTCTGCATTCAAATGGAGAAGTACGACGACGGTTGTTGGAAAAGGCGAAGAAGAGGCTGCTGCTGCTTTTGCAACGACTCCAACAACCAGCCAGTAGTCATCTACTACTACAATATCCGTAATAACAAGGCTCAAGTACTCCGTGCAAAAACTGGAATCCAGATGAGGAGAAGAAGAGCCGACTCCTAATAAAAGCTAAGCTAATGTTGAATCTAGGCGTCGTAAGCTAATCTGCTCCCAACTTGAGTTGTCTTCTTCAGTTGTCTCGACATTTCCATGCTCCAGCTTCTAATCGCCTTATATATACTCAATATTCCCCCTCTCTACCATCTAGATTCTACATATAGTACATGGAGACAAATATATAGTATGCAGATTCTATGCGAGAGGAAGTAGAGAGAAGGAGAAGAAGGCACATTCTCTACTCATTGTGCGTTTCTTGTCGCCAATTCAAATACCTATGCACTTTTGCACAATGTGCCCTAACTGAAAGTTTCAATATTATTATATCGAAGTAGCTGCAGAGAAATTTAGCCGGGTACTATAATTATACCAGAGGCTATGGATTCATCCACATTCCTACTGTGTGTCATTTGCATGCAGCAAAAACTAATTGCGAGCGGTAATCAGTGGAAAATGACTGTACCTACGTACATTAAATGCAACATTACTGTCTAATATTTTTCTAAAGCAGAAGAAATTAGTGTTTATTAGTCGCGTTTAAAAATAGTGCTAAATGCACAGCATGGCGAAAGGTATTTGGAGTTACTGTGTTGAAAAAGATTGTTGGGAAAATGTAATGTAAATTTTTACGAGAGGACTGCTTGGAATTTGAGGAAAGAAGTTGGAGGAGAGGTCTCCGATACAAATAGTCCGGGTGGGAAGAAGGAAATGAGGTTTTAACAGTGTGTCGCCGTCGGATCGGGCATTCACTTTTGCGAGGCTGCTGCTGCTGCTGGAAGAAAGAAAGGAAAGAAAAGGAGACATTAGGAAAATGAGATACAGGGCAAAAGTAATTGAAATGAAATGATTTGGTGGTTGTGGAGTGAGTGAACTGGACTTAAGTAGCAGTTGACGATCAGGACAAAGTGGTTACGATTCTTTGTCGTTTCCACATAACGTCGCTGATTGTCGCATTGCAGTTGTGTTTAGTTTAGACATGATCCTGTACATACACTTACTCTTACACAGGTACTGGCGGGCAGAAGGTGACCGACCTGTTTTTACTTATTGTTGGCTCCGTTTTACTCATACATGACTTGCTCTTTTATCCGCTAGTTTGGAAAAGTCTAAGTTGCACTTTGTGTGCACGTTCGTGTGTGTTTAGGCACATGTGTGTATTAAGACGGGAGCACCAGCGGTTTCCTCCACTACATAATAGTAATAGTAAAGTTTTCACAGTGAACAACTTGACTATTCGAGTAAGAATCACCTTGATTTCGCTTGTCCGGAGAGACGGGAGAAAAAGAGGCATGCTGTGTGTAGTGTGCAGTATAAAAATCCAATCTAGCACACGTTAGCTGCTCTGAGACGGAGTTTGACTTCACTTCAGGGACACTCCGCGATTACGAATATGCTGTTCGACTCCTAATGCACCACGTATCCACCATGTAGTACTAAATGGCACATTACATGTGTATACTGTACATTATACATACGCTCTACAACAAAAACTATGTAGAGCTGGCCAGGAAAAACCAACAACGAATATGTAATAAAATTCTACAATGGCACGACAAACAAACCAGAGACTCACTCAGTTCAGTCCACTGCTGTATATAAATACAACCGAACATTTCTTCAGTCCAATAAAATCTCATGGTAATGCCATATACCGTTATAAAAGTAATAATCGAGTTGACATTGTCGACGAAGGCCGAAGAAAGCAACTTAATCAAATGACCTTCCTTTCTCCGCGTGGACTTTTCACAAACCACTATGATTTATTGCACTACAGTCAGCTAAGACCCGCTGAATTGATAAATAGTAAACTCAACTGTGCAAACTTCAATGCACTCTCCCATTGCAATCCAATCCAATCAAATTGTAAACAACTTTTATATCAACAAACTCAACATTATTATCGCTCTTCACATCTTCTTCTACTACTGCTACCCAATATATAAATAAATAGCACTCCCAATTTCCCAACGTACACAATCTACAAAAAAACCTTTCTTCCTATGGCAAGCAGAATAATTGACATTTGTATCCACACCAATTCTCTCTCTCTCTCTCTCTAAATAAAAAATACCCATCACAAATCAATTTGCAGATACAAATAAAAGACAAGAAAGTACAATTATTAAAAAAGTAAACATCTAGTAACCGTATCTACCAAAAATATTTATTTCCACCATGAAGAAATAACTACATCCCAATTATTTCCCTTCAAAAAACAACATTGTTGTTAGAAATTAATCAAGAACTTCTCCGGCAAATTAGAGGATGAAGACATTCACTCCTACACACCCATTGTCAATGTTGAATGATACTGCTGACATTATTGGTGCTACTAATGTACACCATTTTACTTTACTCGGGTATTATTGAGTAATTGACTGGTGAGTGCGTATTTAGCTATAAAGAAAGTGAAATGACTGACATAAAGAAAGAAGAATCCCACATTGTATTACAAAGCAAGCAGACAAGTATTAGGGTGGTGGTGGTGGTGGTGGTGGAAGAAGGAGAAGTCTATCCATGCTTAGTTATTCTACTTAGTTGCTAGTTAAGACAGAAGTTAGAAAGTACGACTTGGCTAATATAAATATAAGTGTAAGCCACAGTAATAGAAGAAACTGTGTAGAGCACAAGTGCAGGGAGATAATGGTAGTAGTTTGTAGGAAAGACGAGTCGTCGTTCTTCTTTTAAGCCGACTGGCTCACAAAGTCTGCTCTTGCTAAGTGCTAACGTTGCGAAAGTGATGCATACTTTAACTTTCGTAGAGTACACATACTGCACACTGTGCACACATACAATATACCTCGTCTAGTACATTAGTCCACATAGCAGTATTAGTATTACAGCTTAATACTTGGACTAAAGATATTATTATACTGACAGAGAGAGAGAGAGGAAAACTGTGTATGGTGTGTTCTGTGCCTTTGCTAAACGTAGAACATGTAGAGAATAACATAGTGACACGGCTTATGGTGGATGTGTATAGTAGAAGACCAGTAGTTTGGCAAGGACCGATAGTTTCTCGTACATAGTCAGTTGGTCATTTGTAATCTACAAATGAAGTTGGCTGCCTCCAGTTCATTTGCTGTAATTTGCTGCTTGCTATCACCCTTTCAGTCTTCTCACATGTGTAACTACTACCAAGACCACTTTTAGTATGCCATGTCTTTGCCATGCTTCTATATCTATTCTGAAACACACTAGAATTCAAACAGAATCCAACTAACCCTGTGTGTGTCTCTCTTTCTCTGTCTCTGTGTGTTCCTATTGTCTTTTCTTACATTTTCTGCTGTACACTACAGATTCGTGTGCAAAAGTCTTTTCTCCGTTCATACATTATGCTACGACCTTATACAAGCAAGGCAAATACGGCTAGGTACATGTTAACAGAATTCCAATTCTCGTGTATTTATTATTCGTTGTTCTCTTTGTACTACTTCTCCAGCCACGACATACCTTCGTCTGTATATGCACATGGAACATAATATTACAGTGGTGCATACATTGATGAAACGTTGTTACTCTATTTCTATTGCGATAATGAAGAGTGTATTTGCTGAGAGCAGAATAGTTAGTGGGAGAAGCGAAAACAAGTAGAATGGATGATGGTGCGATTTAAGTGTACACACGTATGTATTACTTTACTACATACAGATCAGTTCGTACACGTAATACGTACAGAGAGAGAGAGAGAGAAGAGTAAGGAAAATATCTTTGCTTGGTGGCTTCACTCTACTGGTTTGGTTTGCTTTGGTGTGGTATGGTTAGTTTCTTTGGTCTTAGTTATTTGGTAGTGTTGGTCCCCCTTTGCTCTTCTTCTTCTTCTTCTTCTTCTTCTTCTTCTTCTTCTTCTTCTTCTCGTCGTCATCGTCTTCTTCTTCGTTTTCGTCTTCTTTTCAACATTCTTCTTAGTCTTTGCCTTCAACTACTTCGTTTTTCGTCTTTCTAGTTTCTTTCCTTGAACAGGCTTTTCTTTTTATCGATCTTCCCATTTCCCTTAAGCTTCTTCCTTCCAAATAACCATGTTTTATGCATTCCTCGTAGTAACAACCTCTTTTCCTCTGCTAGTCCTCACGGAGCCTTGGTCCTATAGAAGTTCGGTGGAAATAGCACTAAGGAAACATATACTATTACTACTGCACATTATATAGTAATAGAGCTGTGTGCTCTGCAGATAGTATAACAAGTACATACCGGTGGTGGTGGTCGTGGTGTTGGTAGTATTCATAGGAGTGTACAGTTAACTTGCAGCAGGACAGTATAAGTAGTAGAGAAGCAGCATGGCATTGCATTGCATACTTTTAGCAGGTACTCGATCACACATACACTTTTCCTTACTTCCTCCTTCCTTTCTTTTTCCTTCTTTTTCCTTCTGAAATACTACAGGGTGAGCACTCGGGCTTCTCATACCCTACTGACAGAACGATGTGTGTTTCACACTAGGAAACTCCGAAAAGGTTCTTTCCCTTCCCCTACACTCACACATCACATTACTGCTCGTATATCCACAGCCACTGTATATTCCAACAAACACACACACACACACGAACACACATTTATAAGGAGAAAACCATCGTACGTAGTTTACAGCAGCAGCGTTGCTCGCATTCCCTTTCACATTTTCCCTGGCTAGGTATTGTATTATTATGTAATGTATATTCGTCCCTATTCTATTTGTATTGCATGGGACTCTATGGCAGTGGTGCTGCTGGTACTATTACTGCTACTTCTAGTACTGGAGAGACTCCGGGAAGATTGGATAGGAAAACGCTGGTTGGTGCACCATGCTTTTATTTCTATATGGCAAGAAATCCAAATCGATCTTATTGAAAGGCAACCTCTATGAACTTTGCTTGCCTTTCATTGCCAAATACTTTTATATAAAAATACTGGAAGGATACGCTGTCTAATGTATAATTCTATGTAATGTTACGCAACAACCAACAAAAAGAACTCGCTAACTGTAGCAGAAAAGATTTTCACTCCAGAGTTTTCTTGTGTCAAATTCCAATCTCAGTCAGCATGCATGCACCGGTCCCTCCAACACTCTTCCTCCACAATTCCAACTTTTTCCAATGCTGACAACATTCATTTCCTTAATTTGTATGCAATCTCAACAATTTCTAAGCGGATGCAGCTGTAATTCCAAAATATTTGATGGTGTGGCAACATCAACTGCTTTAAACTTTTGTCAGCCCCTAGAAAATTGTCCGTACCTATTATTAAAATTATTGCAACTGTGTGTAGTATAAGCACAATTCTAGATTTTCCTACGGCAATTTACTTACTGGAATAAAATTCTTTAGTTTTGGATTTATCTTTCGTGTAAGGATACAATTCATCGTTTATTTGTACATATAGTAGCAAGTGAAAAACCAGAAGCACTTACACGGAAATAGAATGCAAATGTTTTCCATGCATAACATGACATGGTATGGCCGGAGTTAATATTTTATAAAAATAATATTGAAGAGTCTGAAGAGAAGTGTGTAATCTTCCGCCTACACAGACACAGCAAGGAAATAATAATTTGAAGAGTATTGGTGAAAATCTACTATTACTGTAGTGCGGGGAGGACTATGACTTTGACTGCAGTGGTAAGGCAGAGACAGAGCATTTGAATTTCGAGCAGCTTGGATTTGCTTTCCAACAAACGGAGTATTATCTAAATCCGAATGTCAGGGTAGTTGGGTATAAGTATAATGTTTTGTGAGTGTAAGTAGTTCATACATTCTGCATGGGTATGTACACAGCCTGATGTGTATGTGCATGTACGTGAATGTGTACAAATCCACATCACATTCCATATACATAGATTCAAGTCAACTGATAACATTTCATGTCACATCACACAGGTCAACCCAAGTCCTTCTTATCCTTTTCAACTATGTTTTCCTTTCCTTGAGCATATTAACTCGTACATTTCCGTAAAGTGTGTTTTCCTTCCTTCTTCGTCCGTGCAATTCCACGATGTTGCATATACGAGGTGATTCAGTCTCTCTCTCTCTCTGTGTCTCTCCCTGACTGACTAACACCAGAGAAAACCCGTGCAAGTCCAAACATCCGAAGAAGAAGTAGAGAAAGGAGTACGGTTTTCTTTTGGCTATCAAATATCCCATCTCTTTCTTCATCCCATCATCCCAAGCGTAATCCCAATGCAATCACATGAGATCATCTCACATTAACTCAGTCTAACTTCTCTCTATACACTTTTCTCATTCTCGTTTCTTGGTTCAATTCATACGACCTTTATGGTTGTCTTCTTATGGAATTGTGTGATAACCTAGGTTTCTACACGACACGCATCGTATGAACACATAACCCACATAATGTCTTTGTCCCAGACTTATAACTGGTGACACAACATCATAACTTCCCATAAACTCATTCTTACTTCTTTCTACGCTCCGGGCTTCTTTACATTATATATGCACTTTGCTACGATGGAAAGGTTGACTTTACATGGAAAACTATACTTGGGAAAATTCTTATGATCAATCAGGAATTTTACGACTATATGAATATATTTTACAGTTGCAACAGTCATTAACATACGACATAGTACATGTACCTCCTGGAGGTAAGGACTTGATATTTTACATTGTATTTCGCAAGATATATGTTTGCACGGGTTCAAGTTTGCAACGGGTAAGATTATTATACATAAACATTTTCTTCTATTTACTATTAAGAGTGCATGGAGGCTATATAACGGGACATGGTTATCACAGGGATCTTACGTGTTCTTTCCCTCAACTTTCTCTGTGTAGGTATACAAGGAGAAGCCCTTGTTGGAAATTGGGGTTTTTCTGCAAATTATGTCTGTGTCTAGCTATGACCACATATGAGAAGTTTTTGTTAACAGTTTTTTTCTTTTTTACACGTCATAACTCACGAAAACTTTTTTGTACTTACATATTTAGACCGTTAGAGCAGAGTACCTAAGCCAAAAGTGAAAAATGGTAGTTCTTTCGTAGTACTAGTAATAAAACTGCGCAGTTGTTTTACCGCAACAGATAATATATAGAGTGAACCGAACAAAGATTTTTATAGGAAAATGTGCACATATAAACGTGTAATTTATGTTCAAACAGTAATCCTAAGCAAGTCATTCAAGGTTAAATATAGTCGGATTGTCTAGCTGTACTTCAATACCAATTCTTTGAAAAAAACGCCAATTAAAGCATCCGTAAAAGTTTTATGCTCTCCTTTTATTGTTGTTTTATATTAACGAGAGGAAATAATTACACTTCCTCAGGACAAACTTTCTATCTCTTAAAGTGATGGAGAGTTAATTCTTCAATACAATCTCAAATATTCCTTGAAATTCTGTAATTAATGAGTGAGCAATGAAGCCAGTATACAATAAATGCACTTCATAAGACTTACTTTATGTGCAATTCGCTCAGTTTATAACTAGTTTATAATTCATTTTGCCCTACCATAAAGTTTAAATTGGCTCTTAACAGTTTGCAAGATATTTCCGCTCTAATTAGTCTGCAAAGTCATTAGAGCACAATACCATGGTTTTACAGGTACCATGGTATTCTGCCATGATTGCGACGATGATTTTAAACAATAATACATTTCATTTACAAATAATCAAGTTGCTATTTAATTTCTTCTTTAATTCTATCTCTAACTAGTCACATTTCAATTTGCCATACTTCAAGAGCGTATCCAAGATCTAACTCTGAAAGATTTATTTTACTTCCACTACAGAAATATTTCCTTACACATCCAAAAAATTATATCGAACCATTCTCACACTCCTAATAGAATCCTAATTAAAATACACATGGAAGAAAATAGCATTTTATTATATTTATTTGTGAAAAATTAGTATTGAATTGCAATGAGATAATTCTAAAACTCCTTACTCCTTTTATAAAATATCTTCTTCTGTTGTATCTTCATCAAAATAGTAGTATGCATTGAAAAACATCTTTTAACCCTAAGCGGATTTGCATAATAATATAACTAGGTTAGGTTGTCTCCAGCAAGTCTGAGACGGTCAAGCTATTCACTTGAAGGAGGAAACCTTTCAACGGAAATCTCTACATGATATGTTTGTGAGTCAAAAGAAAGATTTTGACTAAACCTTGCGCATTTGCATGCTGTTTTGCAATAGTCAATATTGTACAAACAAGTCATATCTTGAGTGACTGAAAATATATCTCGGAGAAGTAAAGCATCCTCCTAGGAGGAAGGAACATGCCCAAGTTGTACATAGATGTTATCAAACAGCGTCGTAAACTGACGAGGTAAATAAGACATAAAAATAAAGTTAAAGACTTTTCAACTGCATGCAGGATTTTTTCCATCTTGAGTGAGTAAAGCGTCCAAACATGAAATCTCATAGGGATCCATAGAAAATGAGCTAGTATCTGGAAACGTCAACGCTTGTCGTAAATTTTGTGAAATATTTTACGTCTACTAAACTGTCTAGAGACCTTTACATCTCGAATATTTGTCTACCTAATAACTACTGCACACACACATATTTGTAGCTAATTTGGTAATTTAAGCAAGCTTTAGTTACACATGTAGTATCTAACTAAGCAGAATGATGCAAACAGAATATATCGCGGTGAGACTATAAAACGACAAGAATTACGTGGACAAGCTCTGTCAATACTTCGAAACTACTAAACAGCAACGAACCACACACTGAATACGTTTTCCAACCAAAACCTATGAAGTATCTTCAAAATCAGTAGTCATATATTGCAAATGTTGCTCTGGCGAAGTGTTCGTAAAAGTTTTACAGTGACTAGACACAACTATCTGTATGCGTAATGCCTATAGGTGAATAAATACAGGAGGACTTAGCGTTGCGACTGCAGCGTTTGACTGTTGGTGCAAAATGAGCAGACGTCTAGAGGAACTGGAGGAGCGGTTTTACTTTTACCTTGTCATGGACGCTATGCCTTGGCTTAATAAGAGTTGAGTTCAGATAGGACTGGAGAAACCTTAGGAGGATCAGTAATAGTAGTATGAACAGTACACAGATAATTTAAGAAAAGCTCTTACCGAGGTTTTTGGCCCAAAGTAATCTTTAATGCACCATGACAAGGATTCAGCTAAGAGTTTAATGGCAAAGGGCTCAACCTTTGAACGCCCATTATGCATTTTCTCATTTAATTTCCTTTCATCATCAACTCAAGTCAAACCAATGTGTACTTTGTTCATGCACACGAAGTTAAGGCGCAAATATTGCTATAAGACGCATTCCAGGACTAACATCATCATCATCTCTTCAATCTCCTCTCTCCCTCTTTCTCTCATTCTCAACAGTCCACTCAAGTCTCACCCTTTACATCCATTCATGACCATTAAAGAAAAATCTCTCTTTCTCTAAAGAGGTACCTAAGGAAAGTCTTTTCCAGTTTCCCACACCCGTTTGTCCCTGTTTCTGGTCCTTGTTGCTCTTTTCTGTTGTGTCATTTGTGTCTACTCAGAAATAACAGTAATGCTGGTAATTCCATGTCCTACTTACAATAATATAAGCTGTGTAAGTGCTTTCACATGTATATGTTGCATGCTAGGGTAGAGCTATGCATTCCTGCACAGGCAATTCAACCGAAAATATTGTATCGTGTAAGTAAATAGTGGCATAATATAATAATTTCAGCTTTTCATGCCATTATTACAGCAGTGTGGAGTATATATAGTGTAACGCTTTTTGTCATATAATATTATGAGAGGAGTTATATAGGTACTATTAAGATTGCAAGGGAATACATGTCAGTGAAATTCCATTCGTTATAGAGAAAGTGTATTTTTACTCGAATGGCTTTTTCGGGTGAGTTTGCCATGGGTGAGTGACACCAACTAACAATAAGGACGTAGATGTTTGACATTTTACCTAGCACGTAGTTAGATAAGATCTTTAATGTGTCGACTTTCCGTTCATTCCATTCAACGTGTGTTTGATCACCTCCTCAGTTCGGCGGACTGAATCTGTAGGCGTTGCTGGCTTTCGGAAGTCGCAAATTACTATCGCTTCCATTCAAGGATGCGTTCACGTGTTATGTAATCGAAACTACTGATGCGGCTTTCTAATAATATAATAATAAATATACATACAACGATAAAAAATCACATCTTTCACTGTTCGCCTGGAAAATCTACGCTCCAAGCACCGTGTATTTAAATTTGACTCAGAAAAATTGTAAAATATGTTTTGTCAATTTGGACGGGCGAAAAGAGCCTGTGTGACACTTTCCGTGACTGCCTCGTAGTTCGTAGTCCTTTCACCGTCTCAGAGTGTTCAATACACTTAAGTGTTAACTTCTACGAAAAAGATTTTATACTACGCGTTGAAAATGGTCCGTGGCACAGATATGAATAGGAACAGCGTAAGTGGATGGATGCAATTCATCATATACCTACAGAATGGTATACGCGTCCATGCGCTTTTATGTAGTACGTCTTTATCATTCTCACTTTTAGTGGTCTCTCCGCCTATCTAATTCCCTATAGAATCTTTTGAAGCAAATTTATATTCATGAAAGACAAGTGAAGCTCATTCAAACACAGTGCCACGGCAATGCATGTAGTAAATATGTACACATCAGTATGCATGATCAAACAACATACAAACTTTTCAGAGATACGTTTCATGTCATACATTTCGAGGATATATACAACAACAGACTGTGATTGTCTTGCAAAATGTAGAACATCAAAACTGAACAGCAAACTTATTAACTTTTTAACTTAACCCACTGCGTAAAGTAAAACAATACAGAAACACAGATTTTCAAACTTTTTGTATAGGACTGTACCGCTCCATTTTCACTTGGACATAAAATGAAAACGCCAAAAATTTCTCAGCCTCACTCCGTCAATTTTAAAAATGAATGAGAAAACTCGGCTACAAATAACAAGTCAAACTACAATTTACGAAATAAATAATTTCAAAGACATCGCAAATCAAGGGTCCCTACAATTTGCACATCAATTGTAACTTTTTTGCAAAACATTATTTCTAAGTAAAAAATGCATGCCTTATTAACAATTAATCCACCATAAAGCAAAAAGTTTTGGGCGAATATATTTCCATCAAGTTTCTTTGTCAATAAAATTAAGTAGTACAGAAGTGCACATGGTAGTTTGCACTAAAAACTACCAATGTAATTCCTAAACCACGAGTAAAAATTAAAAGCAATAAATTTCCGCTTTATTGAAATGTGAAAAAAGAATTTTTCAATGAGGGCATGAAAAAGTTAAAGTGTGGGGGAGAATCACCAGTGATGCTGGATCTGAAACTGTAACTACTATAACATTGAACCTGTACTAGGTGAAATATTATTAGCAGTTTTGTATGGGAAGCACAGAGAAATCAATATTTAAGGCGCAATATCCATTTCAAAGATATGAAATAGGCAAGTAATAAAATTAAATATCTGACTATGTGATTTACATTCGTGTCGAATGCCAATGGCATATTGATGGGGTGTTAAGGAGGTGAACTTGGATTTGGGAAAGGACTTTAATATATGAGCTTTTTGCCCAAAAGTGCACTTTTTTAACTTTAGATATTAACTGCGCCTTGTCTTGAAGAATGTGAAATTTAGTTTACTTACTTACAGTACTGCTAGTTTTAGGAAGACGAACGAAACAAGAGCAAGCATTGCAAGGCTACATAACTCATTTACACGCCAAATGAAATGGTGCAATGTAAATGTAATAGAAACCGTCGAGAATAGTTTTTTATGTGAACTACTAGGAAATATCTCTAAGCCTTAGGAAAGGTACAGAGAAAGAATAAACTTTCGGGAACCTAGACGTAGCGTGATTCAATACCTACATAATACATGTCTTCCACCATTTGAGGTTCACTTGCACACGTCCGAGTCTTAGAACAACAAGATTGTGATGTATGGCTATTTTGCTGCTCTAAAAGAAGTATTTAGCTTACGGATGGTAAACAATGCTATATTGTCAATACACACACCATAAAATAGTTGTCCACATAGAAACTCCATGGACTTCTATATCGAAATTCAACATGAGAATGGTAAAGACGCACACAACTTCCACGCTAAGTGTCTTGTCTGAGGCATTGTGGATTTCAGATCTTGATACACAACGAAATAACTCATTTTGAAAGTTACACTACAGGAATGTAGTTCATAGCAATTCCCAATGAGAATTAATGTGCAGTACTGCAAAGCGCAAAATGAAGGTTATGTAATGAAAATGCTGCAGAGATGGAACAAAAATTCCATTGTCTTAAAAAACAAAGGATAATAATTGCACTACCCATCTGTGTAAATAAACAAGTCGTTCTGAAACTCCCGAATTTGGAAAAGTACCCGATACGACCTTCATATGGTTATTGTAAGAATATTATTGTATCTCTATACTTAAAATTGCTATCTATAAAATTTAAGCCAATTTTACTTGAAGTGTCCCTACTTTATTTATATTATTTGCCCGTAATACAATATAGAGCAATCTGCCTTTCCTTTACATAATGATGATATAATTTTTTACACTGCGTCATTTTATTGGTATGCAATATAATGCAATTGATTCCAGTTATGAAATGATTTTAGACCACCCTAATTGTAGAAACGACAGCTGAAAATAATTTTTGTTCCATATTAGATCATATCGGTTGTATTGTGATTTTTGTAAAATCAGAATAATATGTACATTGAGGAAAGAAAGGAATTGGAGTGCATGGGGAGTGATTTCTGCGATAAGTGTATGCAATAAGCAATAAAATCTGGATTGGTGTAAGGTATATTTGCGTATTGTTTAAGAAAGGTTTGTATGTGCAAAGAGTTCCTAGAGCAAACAGAAGAGAGAGAGATATTACTTTTACAATGATATTAAAGTAAAACTACCTCGCACATATTAATAAACCGTAATAAATATTTATATGTATCTGTTGTGCCTGTACGGACCCCTGCTACGATATGATTTGCATGAATTACATTACATAACTCAGCTGAAAAGAAACAAATAATATTCCCTAACCTGGCATGTATTTCTTATTTTGTTTTCCTCCGCAGATAAAAAGCAGTCAGAGAACCACTCAGAATGGGCAATAGAAATGATGGGACGCAAAGCAATAATCGTATTCTAACTACGCTCAACTCCCATGCACAAAAGAACTGCGGAGTAAACCAGTTACATTAAAATAGAAACGATAAAATACATAATGTAGAATGAGTGCCAAGGATATTACTACTACAAGGCAAGGTGGGTCCCAGAAAAGTACCCTTTGAATTGCTCATTCTTTCATACCTTGTCTTGTCTCCCGTATATATACCAAAACGCATAAATGTGCCTCCGATTACGTCTACCCATCTTCCTTTAAACTAATGCACCTTATACCTACATGTAAAACACACTAGAAGACCCACACATGCTTTCCATTTCGAATGAATGAAACGAAAATGCTTTAAAATATTTATAGCCTCGTCCTTTTATTCTCTATTTCACTTTTTCCTAATATCTGTGTAAAACTAATGTGTTAAGATTTACATACTTTCAGAATAATATACATACTCGTAATAAAAACTTGATTAATGTCACAGGAAGTATACAATGCGAAATGCTAATAATCTAAATGTATATTATACTTCTATATATATACTTCACGGTATATACACTAAAGAGCTATGTCCTCCTACTAATTCTGAAGGCAATGATGATGACGGTGTGGTGATATGAAATAAATGAGAAGCTTAGGGTTCAGACCTCTTCAAGTAAGCCTTGTGTTAATTTAACTCTGCTCGAGTCATGTCATGTCTGCCACCCACAGAGCAACTGCCTTGTCCTGCTGTCTTGTCTTCCCATTACAAATAGTCATTTTCCCTGGCTTCTACTTTTCTGCCATTATTGGCATTCACAAGGCATATAATATCTTAACATACTTCTACAAAACCATCCTTGATTCTTACACGCACCTGCTATGCTTCATGTCTCTAAAACTTCCACGGCATACATGATAAGGCAGCCTATATAAGAAACAACATAAGACAAGTATCTCCGACAAATTGGGAAATTAAATCGTACCCTTAGAAATGTATATGAAAATTATAGTGGTATAGTGTGATGTAAAAAGAATCATAGTTGTATATAGTGCAGAAGATACATATTTTGCCAATGTAAACGTAAAGGAAGAAAATGGTTCCCCATGCATTTGCATTGCATGCGGGGATTCAATATTATATGACTTAATGACAACGGTTTCTTTGATAAGGAATCCCGTCGGCATGCCTTCATGTGTGAGGTTTGCAGTTTGAGAAAGGATGGTGAGATTTTTGCTCTGTTTTTATAAAGAATTCTGATTTGCCATACTACAACGATTTATTAAAAGTAAACCAGATGGATATCTGATATTCAATTGAATTATTAGAAACGAGGAGCTTCACTTGTAGAGCTGCTACTATTGCTTTATTTTATGATACTTGGCATTGCCTTGACTGCACGTTGCTACTGCTTCTACGTATTTACACGACTTGTGCATGGGCATGAGTACTACATGTGTCTAGGAAGGTAAGTGAAGGACTTTTGGAGAGTAAGTTGAAGTTGCTGTTAGAAGTCATGTGAAATCCAGCAAAAAATGTTATAATGGGGAAGAAACAAGATTTTGATTTAATGTAAACAATGCGTAGAGAGATGAATAGTGGGTCTTGAGTCTGGAGTCTCTGGGCACAGAAGATGTGAGTCTTCGAGAGAGAGAGAGGTATTTTACAAATAGAAGAAGCAGGAGTTGAGGATGGAGCAGGGCACAGACAGAGACCCTCATGAAAAAAGCGTAGGTAATTCAAGAAGTCAGGAAGGACGAAAGAGAGAGGGTTGAGTTGAGTTTTTGGGTTTAACTTGACTGTGTATTCCTTCCCGTAAAAGGTAACTGAAAAAAGTGACCCCTGAAGAATATGTGCTTTTGCATGCGGGCAAAACATTTACTTTTCCTATATGGTGCAGCTCAAGCTTTCAACTTTCAACTGGCTCTCTCTAGAGATTCCAAAAATCCCAAAACTATTCTCTGTGCTCTTTTCTAAAGGATTTATCTTATCCTCTCTCTCTCGTCTCGTCTCTTCTTGCACATTCTACACTCTCTGTACTTAGTCTTTGCTTTGAGACAGCTCTCTTAGCCGCTCTCCTCCTCCCCATTCCACACAACGTTGAACACATTACACTTTACTCTCCCATCCACCTCTGCTCCTCTGCAGACTTTTTTTATTTTTCAAACAAACTTAGTTTACTACACAGATCCTACATGTTACAGCTACACTCTCCTCGCCTCTCCTCACCATTCACTTCATTCGATTATTCCACTGCAGCTCAAACTCACAACGACCAGCATTATTGTCAAATATTGAGAGTTCTTCGGCATGGAATCGTCGACAAATCCCACAGCAAAATACCCACACCAAACTAGAATCCTCTAGGAGAAAAACAGCAAGCAGCATCAGTCCTGGTATTTCCTCATAGCAAGGGAGACGAGAGTGTGGTCGTTGTATACAGAAACAGTTTTCTTTTCCTTAAAGGTCTGCCACTAACACACAAACATCCTCACCCTTACATAATATTCGAACATTTTCGCATCCAGATCCAGCCAAGTCATTTCTTCGTATAGAATATGATCTCTGGAACACTAAACACTAAAACTTCTCAGTTCCCACAACTTGCGACATCCACACGGAGCTCTATCAGAAACACGGCACCCTTTCCAGAAGATCCTTCCTACTTTCTCAGAGTATCAGATACACGCGTAAAAATCTTCACGGTTTTTTTCTCGCTGGAAATGAAGTGAAAAAAACTTTACTAGCAGATCTACTTACTACTTGGATCCGATGCGATGGATCCACCAACATTTCACAAAAAATGACACATTTACATGTGTGTACATAATGCGGATACAGATACACTGCAGATCGTTGTGCCACCACTACCAAGACTACTTCTGCACACTTTCTACGTATCGCTTCACACTCTCCCATCACAGAATACTACACCACCACACATATTACGCATACCTCTACCACCGACAGAATTCCCCGTATGATATTTCACAGTGCAGTTGTTCCAAATCAATATTATTGAAGTCTTCGTCAAGGCTATAATAATACCTACTCGCAAAGTAAATTTCCCGACAAACACCTAACTTATATTATTGCATTATTGTGTGCTGCTAAATATTATTATGTAGGTACATACTGTGAGTGCGAATGGAGCCTCCAAAGAGAAATACATTTATATAGATGTTCATTGTGCATTAGAGACAGAGAGAAAGAGAGAGAGGACGAATTGGTACCAAATCAGTTTGACAATAAAGTAATTACCCAGACCCGTTTTCACAGTTGCATGCTCTTGTCATTGTTCAAGACAGATGGATATCGGTGCAGTAGAGGTAGGTGCTCAGGATCACAAAGGACCGAAAACCTTCATGCACTATCTGTACAGGCATTCGTAGCAGGTGTTATCCACAAGAAATTCTAAAAGATTAATGTTACAATCTACAAAGCACAGATTAGATAACACAAGATGCAAAAAACACTCCACTTGTTTGCCAACGAAAGTAAAATCTTTGTGTTCCGATCCTTTATCTACACGTCATTGTTTGTTTCTTTGGAAAGAAAATCCCTACTTAAATATCAATACATCTACATCAAGTACGCATTAACATGGAAGACGCACTAAATATTATTATGCGCGAAACACACCTACTACCTCGTCTGTCTTTTAATTAGTTCACAGTGCACTGTGGAGAATACACAGCTTATGGCATATGGCATGGCTCATGTAATATTATACAGGTTCTCATCTCAAGTATGTTTACCTAGCATCTTTTGGATTTTTATATTGTAGTATGGAAACAATGCAATGTTGTTATAATTTAATGCGTGTGCGCTGATGATGTGAGTAGTAGTTATAAAAATGTATCGAGTGCCGTGTGAGACTTCGTCTTTGAGATGAACCAGATTTTTTGAAGTTTGTTGTTTCTCCACACTAATACAATAGATTATATTGAAGGGGACGTTTGACGACAACTTGGAAGAATGCAGATATGAAGACATTATTTCTTGAACAATGGCTTGGCTTCCAGTCTTTGCTTTTTAGTACTGTGTAAAAACAGTCATAAAACTCTGTCTATATTTTATAAATACATTGGCTCCTCGTGTAATAATATATATGTCGCATTACTATAATACCAAAAATGTAAGTTTTATAACCTATAATATGAGTATATATATATATATATATAGATTCGCAGATATGTGATATTTAAAGTATATATAGTGCAAAGATATATTCAGGAGAAGTAGAATTATATTTTATGTGTATGGAACAAATAGATAGATGTTTGTAGTCATTTGGACGTATTCTCTTTACTTCTGTTGACTTGAGAATTTTTATCCCGGTGGAATGCATTATATATTCTATGAAGGAGCGCATAGGAAGAAAACAGCATGGCCTTACTAGAACACAAATCAATGCCATATGCATTCCACGAAAGAATTTTTTGCACAATGAACTCATCTGGCTGCAAACACCATATTGTCGAATCCTTAACAGTTCATAATTTGATTCAGCTTCATTCTTCATTGTACTGTACTCTTATTATCAAATGTGATACGCGTAATGCATACATACATACGAGATGTGATTTATAATGCAAGATGAAACTATTGGAATTCAATTCTCAGTATAAAGGGGAATATTATTTTTTGCTATATACTACGGCGTAAAATCCATTACGAATGCGATGGCAAACGTGCATAGAGAAAATAGCATGTAAAATTTTCATTACTGTTGCAAATAAAAGATCCCAAAAATTTTCCCCACTTTTGTTTCTTACACTCAGCAGGTAAGCTTTGTAAATGTTATGTCTATTCACTTTGCATTAAAGTTTTATTTCGTGTACTGCAGATTTTCCTTTCTATTTCCCTTGGGCTCATCAACAATTCAAGTTGACAGATCCTAGTACAACGTTTCAAACCGGAACTCTTTATTTTCCAAAATCGTTAACTTACTCTTGTCTTTGCATTATACCTAAAAGTTTCTGTGTACACCTTGTACACTATACCTATCTATATACCGCACATGAATATTTACACTCTTCTAATGATGAATGAATACTCCCAGCTAAATATTTAACTAACACCGCATAATTCCGATTATAATAGGAAGCAGTTTGCCATTCTCGTTTGAAACAAAGCAAAGTTGTGGTGAAGGAGAACAAACTAACATGATTTTCCTTGGTTTTTTATATTTATGAGTTGAAAGTAATTTAAGTGTGTAAATCGTTGTATGAACTATCATGTCACATTACCAAAGCAATAATCATAGATATTTTTCTTATCTAATGTTTTTCAGATTCCATATAATTAATAGAATAATACAGCAATATAAAAGACACACAACTCGTATGTTAAACTTATTATTAATGTGTAATGTCAATAATATTTCAATTTATCTTCTACAATTTATGACATAATGACTTTGAATCTTTTGAACTACTTAGGAGAATAATGCTGGTAACTATAAGATTCGAAGACGAATGACTACCACCTATCAAGTATCAAGTTTTAAACCCTATACTACTACTGCGGCAATAAAATAAAGTTGGTTGTTACATGTAATCCGGTTATTATCAGAAAGAAACGTAGAATACTTAATTCTTAAAACAAGGCATAGTAATGAAGGCACACCTAGGTAGTCGTACGCAATAAGTAGATTCCCTTTGTGTGTTTATTATCACTGCGTCGAATTCATCGATAAAGAGATGCACCCTCCAGTTTCGTATAGTAGTAGTAAGTGTCTACGAAAGTATTGAGGCAAGTAGCATAAAGACTTGAATAATGTTAATGTTAAGAAATATTTCTTATATACAAGTAATAGCAGAAGAGTACAATACTAAATGTATTCTGTAACACTTACAATCTGTACTGGCGATAATAGTGCGACTGAAAGTACGTGTGAGATAGGATGGCAATGAGTATTGCTTCCATTATATTTTATTTGCTTGGGTCGATGGTCGATTCAGCTCATAAAGCCACACCGACCAAGATTCTTGAATTCTGACTACTATACCATGAGACTACGACTGTGTTTGTTTTTCTACGACTGTGTAGCTCAAGTCTGCTGCGTTTTGTGTTGTTGAAACTAGAACTGTTCGCAGTAGTTGAGAGTCCACGAGGAAAAACAAGATAGAGAATGCTATAGAGTAATAATAGAAAGATGTTTGTTGAAGACAAAGTCTTCCTTGGTCGGTCGACATCAACACAAAGACAAAAACAAGGGGAAAACGCTCACAGACTGGCATTCACCAATAATCATAAAATGAAATAAGAAAAACGCCAAAGTTTCTCGACAGCAGAGAAACTGTCCTATTCATATGTTTCTTATACGTATCTATTATCTTTCTTTTATATTACACTGACACACAACAACACTTCCTTCTCTCTAACGACTACACTCTCTTCCCCGTATAAGCACATCAGACATTCAGGCTTTTCTATTGTTATATTTACACAAGTACATTTACAGCTACTACCATAGTACTACTACAATATACCCGGTTATTCGTTTGCATGCTTTCAGCTATATTATATGTATCATTCATTTCAAAAGCCTTTGCCAGCTAACTATTACTGGTATTGGCTTTATATTTTATACGAAGCTTCATAGAACACATTGTGCATTTTTCCTTTTGTTAACAACAACTTACTGATTGCACTGTTGTGAGTAGAATCGGTAAACATCTACAAAATTTACCATCATACAGTAAAATTCAAACTTGTATAGAAGTACCTACCTATCAGTTAATAATGTACCTGGACGGGAATCTATATATTAGACTATACTATACTGCCATTTTTATCATTCATTTCTTTATATTATATAAGAAAATGTCCCATACAACCTGTATATCTATTTGTATGTGTGTCATAATAAAATATTATATTATATTATTCTTATTGTACGTATCTATAAGTCATAGCCGGGCACGAGTGACGTTATATGCATAAATGTAACATCCTTAACCAATATTATTAAGTTTATTAGTATACCCATGCAGAAATTCACAGAAAAGTCATTATTATAATTTTTCATATTGGGTTTTTACAATTGACGTAAAATGAGGCGATAAGTAATAGCCACAAGACATTCTCGTAATATGGCAGGTTGTTATGGCAGGAGGGCAGAGATATTTCTGGTAATGGCACACAGTAAAGGATTTTCTGTTTTTTATAGCTGGGTTGAGGATTTATATTTTATTAGTGAGCTAAAGAACATGGCCTTGGTTTGGTGACTTTACCAGTGCTCTGGCAGTTTCATTAGACGTGAATATTATTGTTAAGCCTAGAATACAATGAATGATGAAGCAAGGAAAAGTCTAGCAATAATTTTGAAGTTTTTCTTCTGCTTTTCTTCATCTCTTCTCTCGCATTCACTTCAACTCGGAGGAGAGATGTTCCTATTTCGTCTTGTTGAACTGCACACGTCTATTATTATATCCTCTCTCTCTCTCGCACTCTCTTTATAGCTCTGCCACTTCGTTCTGCCTAATACACTTGGTATGTCTATTAGGAATCATTGGTGAATAGTGACTGAGAAGACTGACAATAAGAAAGGCCACGGAGGACGAGAACTATTACAACATTCTCCTATGCTTCATAAGTTTCTGGAGTATGATGACGGCTTTGTATGTTCGTCCGTAAGTACGCAGAGCTGGTGAAACGTTCGTTTAGTTGGTATTTGGCCTTCCACTCCGCTTTCTCCTATCACTTCAGATGAAGCTCTCTTGACATGAAATGGAATGTAATGAAATAAAATGAAGGAAAGGCATAACGCCTAACTAGATAGATAAAAGACTCCATCAACAGGAAAAATTCTAATTCTGTTCCGTCTTTAACTTTCACAAGTACGATTATTTCATTTCTCTGCCACATATTCCAGCTGCAGAGAGAACCATCGACCTATTCTTCCACTTCGTCTACGTGTACCATCATCATCATCTACTGCATATATACACCTATATGGTGTTTATATATTAAACATCCTATATATCATAATATTATAAATAGACATATAAATATATAAATATCATCACGATACACCACTGCAGAATATTCTTACATTATTAGTGCATTCGTATAAAATATAATACAGAAATATATGTGTATGTTAGCTGGTACGCATTAAGAACAAGTTATTTGTAAGTTTCGTGCTATGATTGCATTACTTTGTTCCTTAGAGCAAATGGTGAGTTGAAATGCAAGAAAATAAAATAAAAGTGCCGAGTTCCCTTATCGTCATCTTTGCATAAAGCTGGGAATATGTAGAAGGAGAAGCAGAAGACGTGGTGGAGACGTGACTGCAGACTTGTTAGGCGAAATGCTAATTTTCAAACTTATTTTATGCATGCACAAGGCGTTTCGGTTGTGTCAGAATATCAAAGTGCGACGTGTTGAAGCATGCCTTTATCTGACTGCGATAACAACGGATTATATTCTCACTTTCTTACTTTCCCATTTTCCAGAAAACATATGACATCTTTGGACAATAAGAAGTGCCACAGTGAAAACAGTAACGAATACCGTAAAGAAGTAGTAAAAACTCTGTGGCTCGTTCTTGAAAATGGATCAAAGATATTATTGACTAGTTTTCAGTCACAATAAGCAAATCCCTTAAAACCCTTTTTATTCCTTGCCACAGATATAAAGAACTTTCTGCAAATATCTCCATCATTCATGAAATACATGCTAAATTGCGCTCATAAATACTCAGACAGAAAACCTTTGACGACTCCTACTACCCAATGCAAAAGTGTACAACTCCTATTGGACTGAGTAATAATAAGAACACACTATGCATGCTGCTTTGTAGCTCGTTTGTAAAAAAGTAGTAGACGAGGTAAGTTTTATTATATGGATATGTATCAAAGCGCTATTTGTATTTGTAATTATTTTTAACGACCTCGCAGAAATTGTGTCATGTCAAATCTTTTTACGACCCACTCTTTTAATATATGCACGGCAGAAGCTGAACCCATTTTGCTGTACTTATGTACATATAACAGTAGATTGCTATGTAAACGCCTTCATTTGTTAGGTAGCTGGAGGTAGTGGCATATTAGATTGGATGGGAAACGCAGCTCTTCGTAATAGTAATGAAGAAATGATACTGGAAGAGTAAGACATGTACTAGTGGTATGTGCACACATGAATACCCATAAGATACCCGTTTTGAATGGAATTAGATTCACATACGAAGAAATTTCCCTCTCGACTTGCTTGACAAAACAGTAATTTAGCCATCAATAATTCTCATGATCGTTTTAAGGTTTTAGTAGAGCCCACGCTGCTGTCTGTTTCTATAGGGTTGTTGAGTTAACTGCTGAATGGAATCAAGCTCGAGTCGATTCAATTATCTCCAAGGAACAAACTAACAGTAAGTCGTTCAACTTTACGCCTCGTACTCGTAACTGCACATGTATAAGGAGAAAATGGTTAGAAAACGTATTGCTCATGTCGTCATGTCATTTCCACCTCTACTTAAAGATTAAAGACTCATCTGGCTACAGCCCATCCAAGATAATCAAATCAAATCATCCGACCCATAACTCAACTAAGTTAATGAGAATTTGGTTTTCTATTTCTCTTTGCATTCGCTCCAAGTCGACTTTGCTTGACATCCCTTCCCATCCACCAACCAACCACTCACATTCACGTCTCATCTAACTGAACACAGACTAAAGTGACCCAGCAGCACACTCACTGCAATATTATAGGATTAAAATCAACCTCCACTCGCACTTCCAAGAACAAATTACTTATTCCCAAAATTCAACTACCAAATCTCGCTTCTCTCTATGTCGGCATATTATTACACTCTCAACCTAAAATTCTCTGTGTAGATACAACACGCAATGTTTCCTAATGGTAGTTTACAACACTTTTTTATTCGCATGCCTACGGCTAATTGTAAGTAGTCCTATTTCCTATTTAATAATATTATGGACATGTGCAATTTAGACTTTCCACTTCTACTCGTGCTTCTACGTACTACTACTATATAGTACTTTCGCCTTTCACCCATCCAGGCTTATTAATTTCACATCACTTATTCTCAGATTAGCTTAAATTGTAAAATGGCACAAGGAATCGTAGAAAGATGTTTTCAGTTTGATATTTATGTCATTACATTTTTAACTCCACATTTTACCGTATGTACATATATCCACGTGCTAATTCATTTGAACACACCTTGAAATAATATTATTTAGTTGATTTTCAATACGTAGAGCACATAGACAGATATACAGACCCACAGAACAAAAGCATACAGTAGCTAGATAGATAGCTACATAGATAGATAGATAGATAGAGAGACATACAAAGTAAAAACATATAGTAGCTTCGGTACTAAATAACTGAACTTGGCATAACCTTGTGGGAAACTAAAAGAACATATGCGTTATGTAAAAAAATTACTAAAACAGAGGGGGTATTAGATTTTTACATGATTTTTCATTTTTATAGTATTACTAGCATAGATATGTACGTGTGCATCTTTACGAGTTTTAAAAAAAGCACAAAAATGGTATATACAGATATACCTACTGTATACCTATACCTATATATACCTTCTAGCCTACTGTATATTGTAAGGGACACGAGTAGAAAAGATTTTTAAGTACGTTGTAATAATATGAGCACATTTGATTTGAAAAAGTAATAAATCCTTTGTTTCCCTGTTCGTTACAACTGACACGGATGTTGAGCACAAGATACATTAGGGTGAGGAACATACGAAACAAATTCGAGCAAATGGATGAGGCCAAATATTTTATGAAGTCTTTAAATCCTTTCGTAAACAGTGAGTAAGACATTGAATGCCATGCATTTTATTTTGAGCCCACATGGTCACTAGCCTTCCACTATGTTGAAATCGAAATATTTGGAGAGCCGAAAATGCAAGACAGGGAAATACGGAATACCTACTAAAGACCGCAGTAGTAGCATAAAAAACTGTCACCTACTGTTTTGTAGCTACACTTCCCACCGTACACAAATAAAACATTGAAGACAGTGGGCGGCTGCAACTTCATTCCCATGTATTTTTTAATGAAGTGATGTGAAACTTTTGCTTGCCTTATGTACTGAAAGAAACGGAAAGGCACCATCTTATTTCCTGTAAGAAGCTGAGTGAAAGACATTTGAAGACATTGCATGCCGACTACATGACGGCAGCAGTGAATATCTAATACATGACAATGCAAAGACGACTGTGTTATGCACACTGCATGTGTTTTGTTCAAGTATTACAAAATGTGTGCACTACATACAATAAAAACTTAAGAAAACAAACGAATTCTAAGATTCTTAAAGGGCAACTGCTCCACATTTACTTTCCCAACTTCTACACTTACAAATATTCTTTTTCGGCTAAATAAATTGTCTCAGCAGAGAAACTAGAACTATACAGGTAAAAGTGAAATTTAAAAATGCGTCAGTGTTTTTATTACGAAAATATTTTCCACCTTGTTAAGAATCCTTTCTTGACATTGACTATATATATTTATATTGACTCGATGTATTTTTTTAATGAATTGACTGTGAAAGATGAGACATGAGTTAAAATGAGGTTTAGCTTACACCGACAGCAAACCCAACAGTTCATTGATGCCGATCTCTTGTGCGTGAAATCTTTAACATAAGAAAACAATCACACAGTTGCAAATAAACGGGAGAAGATGGCTAAGACAAATGAGATGTACAAAGTGAGGATTTCAAGTGTGCTTCTTTTACGTGTCATGTCAATTGGTTTATTGTTTCACTTTTCGGTGAGTAATGCTCAGATCGAAATAATAAGAACGGTCTACTTGTGTTTAAGCGGAGCATTTGCAAATTCATCTTTTGTGACATATTAGCACGTCAAAAGGCGTTCTCAACAGTCTCAATACATTAAGCTCTAAGCCTCGACACTAATCTCCTGTTTTTCGTCCCAACCCGAAACCCAATGATTTTTTGTCTGTCGAGTCGCGTCAACTGTCGAGTTTCTCCATTCTCAAACCCATTCTGACTATGGCTTAACTTAAGTTTTCAATGATAAACAAAATAGGTATTTCTACTGTCGTGTAGAATACAAGTGATGGGTCATGTCATGTCACGACTTAACTGTGGGGGATATTTCATAGTCCTCTGCATAACTCTTGCTAGGGAAAAAACACACATTCATTCTAACCAGTCACCATTCCAACAACAGTCAGTTCCACACACTGCACTGTCAGCACACACCCTTTTCGTTAATTTGGCAACATGCGGCCTGTACACATCTCCATCTTATCTCTACATCTTCACATACTGCAATATTCTCTTTGTGACAATATTTCATCCGCATTTATTGTAAAAATACAAGTCTAGCTTTAATTTCTTTTTTCGTGAAAAATGACCAATATACTTATACAAACGAATATATTAAGTGCAGTACAATCATTGGAAAATCGATTAGTTTGAAATAGAATACAAAGAATGAATAGCTATTTGTGTAATACCCACCAGATTATTGGAAGGCAATTAATATGCATTAAAAGGCACTTCCATATAAGAGTAGAAGAAGCTTCTAACCTGGAAGGTCAAATCGTTTAAAAAATAATGGACTACGTATCTAACAGCAGCATACAAAAGACATAATTAAAATGCTACAAATTCTTGTCATGTTACAAGAACTAAAAAGTAATAATTTTAAATGGCAATTAAAAATGTCATTTTGATTGCCATTAAAAAATGTGTAGTCGGACATAACGACTCACTAAATACGAAAAGCTGAAGAACAACCCATTAAACCCTAAACGATTCACCTCAACATAACAATTTTCAGTAGCTCAATTAATCATAATTTAACTTAGGACCTTTAATGACCGTAATAGGATCTCGTGAAACATTACGGCCAATTGAAAACTTGTTCGACATGTTACAGCAGAAACGGGTTGCATTGAATAACACATATAAATTGTTAGGAAAATATGCGATTTGAATATGGGTGACGCCTTTTGACCATAATCTTATTATGTAACTCCTAGAGACGTTCGTCCTTAGATCTGTAAGTTTTATAAAGCAAGTAAAAATGCATAGGAATATGCAACAAAGAATCATGACAATCATACAAAAATTTGTAGCAACAGAGTCCATCCTGTTCACAACACAAAAATAAATGATTTGGATCTCTTCCAGCTAATCTAATTCATACTTCAAATTGGCTAATACTTATCCTGTACACATAGATACACATCAATCTTGCCCGAGATTCACTGTAATTAGACACATGAAGGACTGACAACATTTGCAATACAGCTATACCATATGTCTATAGATGTACAACGTACCTACGCAGTTCCCATACTAATGAAAGTTTTAATGAACACGATATTTGGTTTGTTCTACATTCTGTTTACATGATAATATTATTATAGCATTCGTGTAGTTGTATAGGTCCAAAGTTGTGGTTCGTGTATTATTAAGCACTGGACACATAAAAGGTTTGCTTACAAAGTGATATAAGTAATAGATACACGATACACTAATGTACAAAACGTGGATAAAGCGGCTAACCGTGGATATTGTGAAGGTATATAGGGAAAAAATGGAGTGTGGAGTAGAAAATGGTGCTCACTTAATGCCTACATAAGTATAAGTTGAATTCCATTCGTTTCTGTACGCGATTTTTTGAACTGTAGACATTTGAATGTTCATTGAAGACACTGGAGAGTACGAAGACTCAATGCGCAATGTAGTGAGAGTGCTACTACGGAATAGTAGATCAATCTACTTCAGTTTCCTCCGTCCCAAGTCAACTAATAATCATCAATCATGATCCTCACTTGCATAAATCTGCTCCGAATGGGAAACATACATGCTTATCCAACATCTACAGTCAACCCGTTTCCTTTTTACCTCTAATCAATACAAATATATCTTCTGCTACTACCACCACCACACTACCAAATGCTGTTACATGCATATGCTGCAACATTGCTCCTCGTATTTACATTACACACAAACACTCGTTCCACAAAAAGCTTTCTTTTATTTCCCCTTCTCTCAGTGCTGAATGTATCGTATCCTCAGAAAGACTTAGAAAAGGCTCCTTTAAAACTACCACTTGCACTTTGTACAAATAAATACGCTCGGTAAGTACCACCAAGTAAAGAGATGAAGCAGGTGAGACCTATTGGTGAGATTTAGGTCTTGTTCTGTGTAAGAACCTTTTAACACAAATGGTGTTGTGTAGTTTGAAGAGATATATAGAGAGGCAATAGTAAATAGTAATACGTACTAAAAGCTACATTTATAACAAATACCACTATCTGTAACAGTCAAACAGAGAGGAACTCCCTCAATATTTACGAGTGACCCTTTTCAATGCCTTAAGGCACCCACTCGCACAGAATTACACTTCTACAGTACAAACTATACGATAACAAACGAAAAGAAATGTAAAAAGTACTGGGGAAACGATACTACAGATATACACATTTATTTTGACTAGGATTACTACAAACACAAAAGAACCTTTACTTCCTCCTAATAATTTATCTGTCGATATTATATTATATAAGAACATGATATTTTAACTCAAATAGCGATTATAAAAAGTATCGTGTTTCTATTCGACAAGATTGTCAAAATCCTGTAAAAAGTCTACTTATTATAATTAATTGACATAAAAGAATAAATAAAAGTCCAGATTTATAAAGGTCGACTGGCATGAATTTGTAAGTGATAATACCATGTGGAAAATACACAGATAGTTGTACTGGAACTTGTTTTGCGTCGCAATATGCAATGTAGTATATGAGTGAATATTATACATATCTATACTTGTTTCCCTTAGAAAAACCTGGGATGATATGAGTCTTTTGCAGACATTTGTATTAGTCTGGCATTGCATAGAAAGAAAAACTTGAAGTGAACATCTGGAATTTCGTTTGACGTTTTGGATACCCATTCACACTCCCAGGCTATAGAAGGAGACTGTGTAGAAATATACGGAGGAGGCGGTGGTTGTTATGAATCGTGAAGATGGTGGAAAAATATAAGAAAGTACTACAGTTATTGTTATGAGAGTGGCCATCTATATTGTATACAGCTTGGGAGTATGATGATATGTCAAGCCTATAAGTGTTGGTATATAGAAAAGAGAAAAATAAACCACTGACCTCATGATGAACGCAACAATGGAATGATGATCATGCTTCCCCACAATTACAGGAACATAAAACTTGGCATGAGGGTAGAGTGAGCCTTGTGGTACAAGTAACCTGACTGCATCACTAGGTTCCGCTTTGATTATCCGGTAAGACTTTTGAGCGTCGATTAGGACACTCATTGCCAGTGGTGTTGGTGGTTGGATCTGAATTCTCTTGGTGCCGGAGCCCTCACCAACTATTCCGTAGCCGTATGTTGTTGACAGACCGATTTCATTACAATGGCCGTTTTCCGGCTCATACACGGCGTAAGAGACCTACGTCAAAAATAACACTTCATTAATTTCAACAACTTCACTTCCAAAGCAGTCATCATTTTCAAATTATCCACAATATACGCAGTTGTAGGCACCTACGGTATACCTACACATTATATCATTACAGGATAACACATAATATGCTCAGCATAAAGCCTAAAAAGCGTAATAATAACAATGGTACGAGATATATGTACAGCGAAAACAGTTTTTAGTTGCTATTTCTGGTTTATAGTGTCAGAATACTCACAATTAAACATTCCAACCTGATTTACCTGCTTGACTTTTTTATTTGAACAAATAATTGTAGCTCACAAATTCATCTTTCGTTGCACAAGTTGATGAAACTGTATATATGCCTATATATATAGGCATAAATATATATATATATATCAAGGATTTACCTATAGTAAATGTGAGACAACTGATGTGCAATGGAATTAACGTTTTAATGGGACTTGTACAAAGGTTATTAGCGGATGCAGCAGCTAGTACATTTCCCTGCAATGCATGTTTAACTGAAGAGTCCGGTTTTACAAACTGGGGCAATAATAACATGCCTAAGCTTTCACTTTCCAATACAACGTTGCAGATCGTCTGCAATGACTATCATCATATTATTATTGCAATTACAAACAACGCATTACAAAAGCAAATGATTCACAGCAATGCATTTCCATTAAGAACATAATGTAGCATGAACTTGAAGTGTTTACTGTACTTGACTATATTTGCATTACTTTCCATAATACATTCTATTTCCATGAACCTTCATCTTGATACTGTTTATTTTGACACTCTCGAATGCAATTCGTAATTACAACGATTAAAGTTGTCGTTTTGTGTATAATTGACGTTCTATTGTAATGCCGACACATTACTAATACAACCACAAAATTCTAGTACGAAACTGTGTCCGAATGGAGTAATTTGTTTTATGAACAGTGTAGAACAACCAACTGCAACTACGGGATCTCGTCGACCTACATATTTAATAACTATGTTATATTTGTAACATAACCGAAAACCGTTACTTCACTGCAAACTCCAGCCAACTCTTTCTTCAATTCTATACTACTACTGCAATTGGCAATGTCCATATTATTACTATTATTATTATTATTATTATTATTATTGCTACGTCTGTCAATCTTATAATTAGACTATTACCGTTAGTGCTACCACTGCAGTAGTTTTGCACATACAGCGTACTTGTGTTACTTGTGACACATTGTGGAAGTTGGAAAGGCAAAACTGCTTGAGTGAATGAGTGGATAGCCACATGGATAAATATAAGTCATAGTCAATGTGCTATTCAGAACAAATCCTATATGAGAATACATTGTCCGTCCGTCTATAAATATGTCTGTCTGCTAACTCTAAAACGGTTTGAGATAATGTTATAAAATCGCTTCAAACTTAATACATGTATTCAAAAGGAGGGTCAAGTTCGAAGATGAGGTCAATTTTGGGCAGATACTTCATGGCCCCAGACATATATTCAATGTGTTTTTGGATAAATGCCTATGCTTGTAAATTGTAAATAATATTGCTTTGATATATTAACAGACAGGATATGTAATAATACTGTCTGTGAACATTTGAAATGTAAATTTACATTTACATTGGTAATATTTTGGTACTGTTGGCAATTCGATTTTGGTTTACGAAACTTGTTTAGTTGGTTGACCAATGGTTGAATATTAGTGAAAAGATCATTGAGTTTTGTGCGGACGTTTTGAGGAAGGCTTTAGTGGAATAGATACTGCAAGACGAAAACGAAACCAACTGGTTCTGTCATCATCATGAGCGTCCTCCAACATTACATCCATCCACTCGACATTCGTATGTGTTTCCAGTTTCCACATTATACATTACACATTTTCCCAGTCTATTAACTTCCTGAAAACATTCTGAGCCTGCATCTAATGCACATCGTGCAGATAACATTCACAACATAGTCAGCCTTAATTCAAAATGACATCTCGCTAAGTAGATTTCCCTGCTTGCTATTTCAGGAGAAACTATCTAATCTTTCTAACCGACTCACACAACAATACTATAGCAGTAGTGGCGCAGGGAGACTTCTGTAGGACACATATATATTATATCACATATTATATAGGTAGTTGAGTCTGTTCATTTTCTATTTGACTCTTTCTTGTTTTATTTTATACTACATCCACTTTCAGTAACCACCATTCACTTCGAGAGTTCCGTAATATCAACAATGTCTATCTTCCTTTTAGGAGGAGGATAGGAGGAGTAGTCAAGTCTCCGTTTCTGCTAAAGCCAGGCAGGAGTTGTAGTTGTTGTACTTGGATGTGTGTCTTTGCTACTTTTGCTTTATTTATCTTGCTATCACATAACATTCATCCTGTCCTGTACTCTGTCCTGTCATTTGATCCGATCTTATTACAACCTATTAGGAAGTGGCAAACGGTACGGAACGGAATAATATTATTTTCATACGCAACTTGCTAAGTATATTATATACGAGTAGAGTAATAATAAATGAACATACTGTTTGTTATTCCATGGGTGACAAACTGGATTGCTTTATTTCCAGCCCAGTGTAATTGCAAAAGAACACCCGAAGTGATGCATGGCAGAAAGATCCCCAGACAGATTTTGCTCTTATTC
>JABASD010001980.1:0-31729 GCA_019776165.1 Pogonognathellus flavescens
TGTACGGTACTGTATTGCACGGTACTGTAATGTCCGCGTACTGTAATGTCGCGGTACTGTAATGTACACGGTACTGTAACGTACGGTAATCCATGTTAATGTGGACGTAAGTATTTACAATCTACTCTGCACACAGTTTTATGTTTGATAAGGTCATAGACACTCTACAGCAATTGGGTTGGGTGTACATATACATCGTACTCTTTCATTATTAATAAACCCACAATTATCTCACTTATTTAGTGCAATTTAATAAGCATAATAATAATATACATAATACATACTATAAACTATAGGTATACCAAATAGATATATGTAATAATATGGTGTACTTGATCGTTGTGTATTTACAATGCGTGAATGAATTGAAGTACATTTCACATTAAATGAGCGGTTAGTGCGGTAAAGCCTTTACGTTGCAAATGAGGCTGATACGTCAGACCTATCACAAAAACAAATATTTAAATGAGGACGGTAATACATAACATTATCTTGTATGGATTGCAATAAAGTTAAATCAGAGCACGACCATACACAGCATCGGTAAAGCACTCTGTGGCCGTGAAGCCAGATAGATGTTACATGTTATGCCTCTATACAATTGCGCTTGTGTTATGTCTTGGTATGTCAATGAGTACAAATCACTAATAGGTAAACATAATTTTGTGATCCCAATTTAAAGTTGTGCCGCAACCGCCCTTTACTGGTTAATTTAGTTTGTTTTGCCTTTATTTGCATGGAGATGATTCAGATTAATGAAGAGCACGCTACTTCTACTTCATGGTGTAATCAGCATATTTTTTTAAGAATTTTGATTTATAATTTTTAATGTATCGAGAATCAATAAATTGTCGATATAATGGTCTCAATAAGATAGAATGGAATCTGAATCAATGGATTTGTCAAAGGCAAAATAGCAAAGTTATAAATAATTATAATTTTAGTGCGATTATTTCGTGTATCTACAACGTACAAAAGTAACCCATTTACTATGTTGTCGCTTCTGTGAGCTGTATTTCATATTTACAGCAACCAAGATGTATATTATTGGTTTTGATCTTTCTAACTGCATGATATAAGAATAGGGTGACTATGATAATAATTCACATTAAGGAAGTAATAATCATTAAGAGATGAGATACCACCAAGTCCACAGAAATCGTTCTGAAAGGAATTGTACAGGATTTAGATTTAGATATTTCTCATGTTTCACCGAAACCGATTTTGGATGGAAAAGCTGAGCTTAAGCATGGTCTGCCTATAAATTCTTTCTGGTTTATACTTTTTATGGACTAAGACACTTATTATACCTACGACAACAAACAAGGAGAAATATGACAGTAAAATCTATCTGCTGCGTAAGTGCTGGTTCGCATGGTGTTGAAAAAAGGTGAAGAAAAAGTATTTTTGTGTGAGGGCTGTAGCAGTGTAGTATTTGTGTTGTACTTGTATTGGTTCTTTGTGCTTTCAATTCAAGTTTCCGTCTAGTACGGGCGTAGTTTTCCGGTTATGAGAAATGGTAGTATCACTAGTGTCTACACTCCACTAGTGGTGTAAATGTACGCATAGGCTTGCTGAATTACCATTGAACCATGGTGCAATGCAAGCTGTAATATATTCGAATTTCTTTTCGATCCAATTCCATTTCATGTTTTGATATGAATCCTTTAACCGTGTGATGCGGTGTTTGCTAACGTATGCAATGCAATTTCACGGAGAAATGTAGTACCTAAAAGGATCCTAGTCTTACCAGCAACACCCAGTAAATAGGATAGTTGAGATTTTTTCTGGTGTAATGTAAAATTGTTTATTTTCTCCAAAATATTCTTTGGTTAGAATTTTGTCGAGCTACATGGTTGGGTTCATATCTTTCTGTTGAATTTGTTTGGTTTCCTTTTGTGTGAACGTTGTGTCGTGGAATTGTAGATTACATTATAAAGTAATGATATTTATCAAAGTTTTAATCGAAAATTGTATAAATACAAAGATAGTGTCTCCAGATAAGTCTTTGAAAAGAGGAGGAGAGTGCTGAGTAGTTGGCTTAATGCCTAAGGTTTACATATTGAGCAGAATGCAAATAGATCACTATCCATTCACTCGACGCGGGAGTAAAATGAAAAGATCTAAAACCAAACAGTCAAAGAGATTTAAAGCTGAGTTTGAGATGAGAAGAAGGAAGAATGGCTGTAGATATGTTAAGTCTTTTTCTTGTCGTCTATCTTAGCAGAGACATGATTGGAATGGAGATGGTCTGTATAGTAGCAGCATGATTACTCATGCGATATGAAATTGAGAATGCAGTTGACTTGACTGGGGATGTTCTGAGTAGAATTGAGAAGAGCACGCAAAGTTAGTTTTGCCAGATTTTGGAATCCCAATATCACATCATCAAAACAGGATTTATTCGTGAGACTATGCCACTTTATTATGAAGAAGCGGTCCAGAAATTGGTCTCTCAGCTTTCTCTGTCTACTTTCACTTCCCGACTTGACTTGAGTTGAGTATTTCGGGCAACTTTCATTCACTAAGTTTAAGCCTGCTCTTCTATCCACGAACCACGAGCTTTTTCAGTCTGTTCCACCACTACTACAACTTGCCTCCTGATTTCTGACTAAGTATTACTACATACAACTACAAAACCCATCCTCTGCTGCCTACTGTACCTACGTACTGCAAAAGCACCACTATGCCTTTTGCTAGAATAGATTAGATGAAGAAATGGGATTGAAGCTCTGACTGCCACTACATGCTATATACACCACAAGTTGTAGTAGCAGTAGAATGGATTGAAGTTTAGGGAGAAATAATTATTTTCTGACTTTTCTGCCTTCATGTTCACAGCACAGCAGTCAAGTCTCGTTTCTCTTTTTCATCAAATGCCGTGGTATACCGTGGCACGACTCAACTCCTATAGCATCAATGGACACTCATAGAGCCCCCACATCTACCACCACCAGCAAAAAGGAGGAACTTGGGAACAACAATCTGCACTATCTCTCTCAATGCATGTTTCCTACTACATCTCAGTTGTATTTTGTATTTATGTGTACGTACTCGTTCTACAACTACAACGATATTACCATTCTCTGTGTAATGTAATGTTGTTTTGTCGTGTTATGGAATGTTATGTGGATCAAATATATTACATAAATGTGGAGTGGTAGAGCACGATATAAAATATAAAAACGTCTCGTGTAATAACATAATCTCTCTTTTTTCCTGATACACAACAACACAACAAGACTTTCTTTTTAGAATTGCTCCCGTTAGTCTGTGTGTAAACTTCTGTTAGTGCTGTACCACCACGATGTCTACTACGTACTAACTATTATTTCGAAACTTAAAGCATTCAGGAGAAGGTTGTAGACAAACTTTGGTTGCGCTTAAAATCATCATGGCTCTCATCATATAAAAGCGTATGCAACATTATAAATGAGTTGTTGTATACAGTAGCACAAAACATGAGATGCTGCAGTGGGATTGTTTTTGCTATCACGATTCATATTTTTTTCTTCGCAACTTTCTTTTCTTGTACTTGTATAGCCTCCTATCAAATAATATGAGCTGCGCTACTGTTACTACTATATCAGTCGCAGTATTAGTATTTGTAAGTATTTTTCTAAAAACACTTTGCTGCTACACAAAGTTACTGTCTATAGTAAAGTAGCAGAGTTGTAAAAAACGTAAAACTTACTCGCATCACTTAACTGCACAGATTTATATAAATGGGCCTGCAGTCTGTTTCAGACGAATGAGCTCCTCCAGAAAAGAGAAAAGCAAGTGCATCGACCCACTTCTTGCATTTCAAGACCAGAATTATAATCAGGATTCTACCCTTTGGTATATTCTGCTGGGCTACTACTGATAGGAATGATATGCAGTTTTATGCTCACTGAAGATAAATACACAATACACTTACTATGCCCTTATTTGTATTTATCTCTCCATCGTACGTATTTTATTTACAACTTGGTTTTCTGCGAAGATCATGATTGACTTCCTTTCTAGTAGGTATTTCACTAGTGAAAGGAAGCATTTCTTCTTAATCAAAAATGTATTAAATAAAAGCAAGTAGTAGAAGGGCCTATGTAATTATTATGTGAATGTGTACCATTGGATTTCCTCAATTTTCTACGAAATGCACAAAGTAATAAAGAAAGTCGCGTTGCGTCAGTAGGCACTTTATAGTGTAGCATACTAAAACAGTCTTTTACAACAGACGAATAGTAAGATAAATGAAAGCATTCATTTATATGAAGCATTCCATTTGTGAGCAGCAGTAGTGAAGCAAAAAATGAGTTCAAAAGAGAAACGAAATACAATGATGGCGGTGGAAGAGTAATCATCGCATAGTTGAGGTCAACCTGTAAATAAATTGCATTTTCATGGAGGTGGTGGTTGGAGTAAATAACATGAAGGAACGAAATTCACGTTTCCTCGTTCCCTTTGGGTAAAGACAAACAGGGCGAGACCACATCTCCGTGTACAATTATGGCATGCCATGGTGCACAAGGTTTTCTCTGGTTTATAGGAAAATTCCATAGCATTACCAGTTCTTTGCTGTCTAATCCCATCCTACGTTTATATTTTGATTCAAATGTGTCTTCTTTGTTTAAAACGGACGGAGGAGTAAAACGGAAGAATAGAACACTTTTTCTGCTGCCCGCAATATTATACTACCGACTACTGTTGTAGCGGTACAGTACAAATAGAGCTAGATAAGTCTGACATCATTCTGAAAGGTACATACATATTGTACGCAGAGCAGAACAGAAGAATGCCATCGTATCGTATAGTGGCTAGACTACACAGTTCAGTGAGTTGGGATGAGGTGAGTTGAGAGTCTGAGTGAATGTATGATGATGTAAAGTGGTAGACGCCGAAACAAACAAAATTGGCTGCAAAGCTGAGTTAAAACTCGACTAGGGTTCGTTTGAATTGAGTTTCAGTTGAAACACATTTTTTGTTTATGTATTTCGTTACTCCTCGACATAAGTCGTCTTAGTCATGTCAACGTCAATTTCAAGAAGAATGAAGTCAATGTTCACATCGACGTCCCATTTCATACCTCATGCTTCTGCTTCTTGTCTCAGTACTCAAGCGGAAGAGAAAGGTTGATTTTATGGCTTGCGGAACTTTTTGAGAACATTCGAGTTGTAAGAGAAAGACAAGGAAAACTGAAGTCGACTTAGAGATAGCAGTACAGATAGTTAAGGAAGGATGTAGTGAAGGATGAAGGTATACATATAGATATGTGGTGTTGTGTGGCATGTGTAATGTTGTTTGCTTTCGCTTGCATGTCACTGGAGAATTCCAGCGGAAGTCAATTACATTTCATTTCAGTATCACCGTAAATAGAGATGAAGCTGAGTTTACGTTTTTTCCGTTGGTATCAAACTTGTCCTTTTTCCTCCAATGTAAAGTCTATAGAAGGGAATGAAGGGTAAAACGAATGCTTTCACCTATCACAATAAGGCACACCTTCATTTCGGTTTAGTTCTCCAAAAGCCTTTCTTCTCTCGTCAACAACATTATAGCAATATAATATTCTTTCACGGTAGTCAGTCAGTCACATATAAACAAGCATTGAATTCTGTACCCATACATACACTCGACACTGTAATAATAAATATACTTTTGTGCAGTTGCAAGGCATTGAAAGACATTTCTTTGTATACGCAATGGAGAATTGAGAAAGTACATTTTCGCATGTGTATTTTCTCCCGTTATATACTTCAATGAAAATGCCCAAAGGGGTTTCGTTGTGAAATCATAAATTAAATGAATTTGTCCGTACCTATGTATAGCTGTCAGAATTCTTACACTAAAGCAGCGTCATTAAGAGGATGACATACAATGTTACAAACGAATACCGTCCTTGAAGTTCTTCACATTCCCATCTTCTGTCAGCCAGCAATCACTAATTACCTTTTTAGCAGTTTATTCCTTTGTATCCTGCCTGCTAATTGGATAGAATGTCTAGCATACTTGGAATTGGAATTCAGAAGTTGTTGATTTCTTTAATTGCGTAGGTACTTGTTTGTCACAAGTTATGAAACTTCGATCGTTCTGTGAATGGCTTTATTGCTTTTACTTTGTTATTACTTTACCTTTACCTGGGTGTAATTTGTGAAGTATAATTCGCATTCCAACTTACTTGACGGTTTATTCCAAAGGAATGCACAATTTGTTTATCATATTAACTTCCACATTTTACTTTTGTTGAGAGAAAATTCGGAAATTACATAATTTATAGATTTTCGCAATATAAAATATATACTGGCGGAGGGTCGTTTGTTTTCATTATTGTCAAGTGAGTTGGAAAGGAATGAGGTAATGAGGTTAAAGCAACGACAACTAGAGAGGGTTATTAATAATCATTTCGGTTCACGAAAGATAAGAATTTATACCAGTCCCCACCATCCGCCAATTTTTCAAGTCTGATTCATAACGCAAGTTTATTGTACTTGGTGGAGGAGGGGTGTCGACACGACGGCAACGAAGAGTGAAAATGCTCTTCTGTTAAGGTACATACTATACACACAAGATATTTTTCTCTTTACATTTTACGTATATTCTACAGCGTACGTACGTAAGTGGGCAATATAGTATTTTACTAGTGTTTGATATGGAGTAAAGTTTAACATTGAAGTCTGGACGGATAAGTAAAAGTTGTTGGGGATATGAGTAGACGTGTGCATTATTATCTGACGCGAACGGCTTCAGGCGAAAGGTTCACGGTTTCCTTTCCATCCAAATTGCCTTTCACTTTCCTTGCATAAAATTGCATTATTTTATGTTACACATACATAGACTACCCACACAAGTACTACACACATTCATAAGACTCTCGAGTCTCTATGGATGCTCCAAATATAAAATGCTGAAAAGAAGGAACTGTAGTTTGAAACTTTGTTAGTTACGTATATGTGTATTCAATCCTATCCTGGTTGGTTTCAACTAGTTTGTTGAAGATGCGTCTGTACTTACGTACATATAGCTTATCTTTTGTCAAATGATGTTCTGTCTAAAAAATGAGAAAAAGTAGATTTTCTGGAATTGCATTTCAATCTTAATGTAAATTGTAGACTCTACTGTACTATAATATATGCACACTTTTTTACTTATCCTTTTCTCACGAGTACTTGAGTAAATATACGAAGTATATTCATTCCCACAGTATATTTGAAATACAAGTATGTGCTGTAAATTGATACGGGCATGTTTTCAAATATAAGGAAGTGATAAATAAAACCATGTGCACTAAATGTTACGTATGACGTGTCTGGTTTTAAGCAAACAAAGTGTCCAGAACGTGACACTGGATACATACAAGAAATATTATGAGGCAAAAACTGAAGATGTTATTATTCTTTTATAAGATTACTTCTAATGGATCATTGAGTGCAAAATTCATTCTCTGAGTGATATGAAGTGATATTGCATTGAGTTTGAAAGTTTTTATTTAAATAAAGTGAACTTGTTCACATAAAATACTAATGGAAGTTATAAAAGCATTTATGAATAAAAATGAGCACATCTATTTCCATATGTCACATGACCAATTGTGAAAAAATTACATTCTTTTTTGTGTGTACCCTTTTTGTGTCATATGTATGATGTTTTTTCATCCAGCTCGTATTCGAGATCATATCTGTGGCACAGATTGAGTGGAGTCATGTCATGGTATATGGACGGTCTGTTTTACTCTACGCATATGAATGCCTGGCTCCAGCTCTTGCTCCATCATCTTTCTCATTGCCTTGCCTTGCACTTACTCAGTGGCTTGCTATATTCTCTCTCTCTCTCTCTCTCTCTCTGTAGTTTGTGATGATAGCTGTTAGTCCTTTCTTACTACTTTTTGTCATTCTGCATTACATTATACCTCTTTCTAAAAAACATATATTTTTGTATGTAAGTGCTAGTTATGGACATACAATAAATGGATATCTATTACATTTTGTATATACCTAAGTATGTAGTATGGTTGTACAAACATTTAATGTGGCAGTCTGAGACGGAGAGACATAATGTAGGAACACATGAACGACGACGACGGAACTAGTACACAGCTACTAACATGGATATGAAAGAAAAGAAGGGAGAATCGTCGATAGTCTGTGCCACAGAGAAAGTGAGTTGAGAAAAATCACATGAAAAATGAGGCTGCCTGTGTGTCTTGATAGCCTGCATTTTTCACAATAGGTAGTAATGCAATGACGAGGGAGATACCATAGAATCAGCTTCACATCCCTGAGCAAAAGATATCCAACACTTTTTGCAGTGATATTGCGATATTATTATTATCATACGATGAGTACTGTATACAGGTTACCGGTTAGAAGAATTTTGTTGGAAAGCAAAGATAATAATATACTACTAGAATAATTTTTTTTCTGGAATGATATACCACTGCGGGTAAGTAGGAATCTGTTTACATTTTAGTACTGTTGGAACATTTTCATGTATTTATTGCGTTTTCGCTGAAGGCACCCAGGGAAGAGCGTATGTCTTATTCGAGCTGACTTATAACTGTTGTTGTGAAGATTTAGATTGTTTGCTCTGGCATGAGCATGAGAAATTGTTTCTTTTTGGGTCTAAGTAAATTGTGAGAGTCGTTGCCTTTTAGAGTCAGTTCATATGTCTTGTCACAGTGTTCATGCATGATGTTGTCATTAAATGTAGTAGGAGGGTGGACTAAAGACAGTTCTGTAAACTTGAGCTTTATGCATTACAGTTGAGTGGTGGAAGGAAATGTAACGTATGTATGTGCAAAATTAAAATTCGTGGCAGTGCTTGCTTATTTATAGAACGAAATGACTGAAGAAACTTGTTTCTTGTGTGGTAATTTGTGAGAATGACACTGAATACGTAAACACAGTTTATTACCATCTGAAGCCACATTAGGCACATGTATAGAATTTTCTTTATGCGCCTACTATCAACTATGCAGGCAGATAGCAAATGGCATGGGTATGCCCAATTAGAAGTATATTACAAGAAGAAATTCACTTACAAACAGTGTAAAGCAGCGTTTTATTAATAAGAGAGCTAAAATTGTTCCATCACACAGTGTAAGCCGTGATAAAATGTAATTTACTTTACTGCGCACTGCTTGACGACTACTTTGTATGTCCTTTGTTGTTTTAAAACGTGTTTTATGGTTTCATTTAACTTAATGCTGCTGTAACAGTATTAATTATGTACTAAATTGACTATTTCAATGTGCGTGGGTAGAAGAGCTTCAGAATTCATGAACCAAGCAGTATGCAGGATTTCAAATAATACTGCTGGCGTAACACAGTTTCACAAAGCTGTACTGATTCATATACTCAAGATTGAATGCTTCAAATAGTTCACATATTGTAGCTTGTAGGTATACATATTACATATTTCCCATAGTTCATTCGTGAAATATTCAATACTATGTGCACATTAATTTTAGAGTATTATTTGAAGTTCCATATTATTTGCATTGCAAATAGATTTAGAAACACTGTTAATAAACTTTATGTACATCTCAAATGAAAATGTAAATAAGAATCTTGTGAAATTGCTGTGCAAATACTTACATAGCGATGAACGCTTCCTAACTTTTACGATTGATTAGATATTTCTCAAAGCTGTATCTCCCTATTGTATATTTATTGACAGAATGATTTTGTATCAACTCTATGACTCTATCGACTCTATCCAGGTATAATAAACTTCTATCGGATACTTACATAAAACGTAGATACAAAAGTTTAATAGTCATTTTATTAATATGGAATTACGAATATAACAGACAATGAAAATAACAATTATTTTTGTACAATTCGATTATTAATAGCTTTTAACTTATTGCACATTGAGTGGGTTAACTTTCAAACTACTTCCTTGTAATACTAGTGTGTCGTTATGAAAGGCATTGTATGTAAAAATGAAAATTCGTTGGGTTTGCATTAGAGAAAGCCACAGTAGTACAATTGTTGTTTTTTCTCCTGCAGTAGCATGTATTTATAGGTCAGAGTCAAAATACGGAAGATGAATGTTTGTTAGTAAATAAAAATGGTTACACATAGATATGTGCTATTTATATGTATGGCATGGCGTATTTTATTTTTGACTCCGAAATTGATGTCTATGGCCCTTGGACTGGACATCCATCCCATTAGTTTATTGGCTCTTACACTTGATTAAAGTTTTTGTTTGATTTTACTGAATGGGAGTTTTTAACAAGAGTATGGTTGACTAACCTCAAATACCAAAATGAAAGGATCATTCTCTGAAATTGCGTTTTCCATGTAGTTGGCATTTGATGATGCATACCATTATTTGCTGGCTAAAGTATCACAAAGTAACTGAACTGTGGAATACTAATAACGACCTGCCTCTGGTAACTCTACATTTGGACACAGCGAGTGAATTGTAAGTAATGCAACTGGAAAGTCGGGATGGATGGTGTACGCAGTAGAGATATACTTTAGACAGGACTTGAATTCATGGAAAATAACGCTCGGCTAATCATGTTACACAGGGTAGACCCAGTTGCAATATTCTAGTCCATGTTGGTGTTCCACATTGTTATATTTCATGGCATTCAGGGAATTTATACCCAGAATGGTTCGCTAGCAACAGGGCACTAAACTAGACAGACACAATTTTAATTTAATTACACAGCAAAATGGTCTCGTGTGTTAGTATTCGTTCGTCTATTTCAACTGTAATGGAAGGTACGTTAAGCGAAAACACTTGCATCGGTAATTCACCATCTGCCTTTGAAAAATACAAATCATCATCAAACTTGAGAACAAACTTTCCCACAAGGGCCATTCCGTTTGTTAGGTAGCCTCAATGAATATTACATTATCGGTGAAAGTTGCGATACAAAGTCATAATAACGTACACGCAATTTAGTAATGCAGCATCCGTACGCACATAATTTACGCGATCATTCAACTCTGAATTGTGCATGAATACTGAATACATAGACTGCTGGAAGATTACAGCAATATTTTACTTATATTCGTTGTACATACATACAACATAAAATTTCTGAACGAATAGACATCTGTAAATACCATTGTACTGTCTGGATTACATAATTTATCAGTTTTATCCAGGATAGTCAACTGAATGAAAATAATGTTCTTTATACATACTTTGTATGGCTATGGCTACATATGCTTCGTAGAATAGAATGTAATTCATAGAGCTTTAAAAAACACTTACACGTTTCTAAAAATAGGAAATTTAAAAAATAATATTATTTTTCAGATGTAATTGTTGTTCCAACCAGGAAGTATTTGTTAACCTAACCTTGCCTGGTTGAGTCCTTACAGTATGGTAGATAAAAAGCGAAAGGAAAATGTGGAAATCAGAGTAACAAGGAACTCAACTGAGGGAGGATGATCATTAGTGTTGTAAGAGACAAATCCTGAAGTGATAACGTGTTCTTCTTTATACCTGATGAGCTTAGCATGTTATTTTGTTTCCTTTGTTCTCTCGTTGCAGTCACAGTGGCTCATATGGATTCAAGTAGTAGGTAGGTAAACGAGTAGCGAGTATTAAACGCTACACTGAATCATCTGCCTTGCATTAGTTTGTCACGAAGACTGAACCTAGAAATGTATTAAAGGAAGAGAAAGCACGTACTACCTTACTACTATTTCTATTTCTAGTGCTACACGAGAACCAAAAATGAAGACTATTTGCTTGGGAGTTATATTGTGCTGTGAATAATGGTAGGGAGTGAATATAAGGCACATGCAATGGTGAGAAACTTGCGAATCAAATGGAAAAAGAGTTCTTAGTGTTTTTGGATGCGTCGTATTCGTATCTTGTAGCATTACATGTCGTTAAGATAAGATGCAATTAATTTAGTGAGTTGCTCCTGTTCTCGCTTGCCTTCCTCCTACAATTCGCTCTAAGAGTCTGTTCACGGGCTTTCTCGACAAAGACAAAATGTCTTGTCGTGGTGTGACGTGACAGAAACAAAGTGGGGACGACAACGAAGCCAATACGAATTCGTACTGCTTGAGTAAACCTAAAACTAACTAGCAAACCAAACGATTGTCAGTTATTCCTCTTAGCTTCTTACTTTCATGTACATTACATGCCGAGGTCTGTAACTCCAATTTTAATTCAGATTGCATTTGGTGATCAATAAAAGTACCTGTGTTCATGCCAATGTTAAATTAACTTCCAACACTTGTAAATTAAAAATATTAAAGCCAGATTATTCGGTTTAGAAAACACAATATAGTAAACTTTAAAATCTTTTCAGGAAGAATGTTGCATAAACATTCAGATTTGTTTATAGATTGATTTAATTTTGTCGGGACTAACCTACCTTTTTAGTTTACTTTTGTTGTAAGTAGTTTAAAATAAGTTCATTGACTGAGATTTTGTACGTATCTGTGTATTTAACAAACACAAACAGTCTAGCAGACCGAGAAGACAGACTTCAAAACAACTAAGGCACTACGACTGTTTTTTCTTCTTATTTTACAGATACATTGACGACTGAATACCCACTGAGGTTACAACTAAATGGTTTTCTTGAGCAAGTATGTTATGAAGGTTGGTTGTATAGGTTGTGGTGAAATAAAACATTTATAAATAGCTAACTAAGTAAGTGAAACTATGGAAGTGCATTCCTGTTAAAAGCGTATATATAGTCAATAATAGCCAAGAGTGTACACACCTCTCTGTTTGGAATTAGGGCAGCAGACGGACCCAAAGAAGAAAAAGTTGGAAATCTCTCAGTTAACGAATTAACTGTGGTCGCATACTGACTTGGTTGTAAGATAAATAAACCGGTCAACACAGGGTGTAAATAAACAATGAAGTTACGTAATACATATGTAAAACAGCGAAACTTATGGATGCACTTTCCTAAATGTTTTTCAATTGTGAGAATTCAACTGAGTCTGGGTAGTGGGCCTGTGTCATTTAGCTACTCGTTGCGCGTTGCCGTTGTTGCTCCTACGAAATCAAACGCCACAAAATGATTTCCTTTCGTCATTTAATTTCGAAGTTTTAAGATTCTCTATGAATTGGTATATCAGTAACATATAGGTCAGGATGAAGGAGTTAGTTAGCCGATTGGCCCATCTTCGAACACTGGACCTCAATAGTACGTATAGCTTTGGCTTTGAAGTCATACCTCGATATCTCAAACCGTTCTTATTAAGTTATCGTGCACACGGACCGACGGAGGAACGGACATAGGGACGGAGTGAAATCATACAAACAACTACGTTGTAAGTTGTGAGTGCATCGCATGTGTAGAGTATCGACAGGTTTAAGACTTAGTTCGTGTATTTTGAATTGGAAGGTAAAGAGTAAAAGACATTGCACATAAGTCGCACTTATATTGTACACATTACACAATATTCGTGCGTTTGCTTTCACTTTAAAAGAAACTTAAAACATCGCAGTAAGTTTATGTTGAGTGAACGTACGTAGGAAGACAGACAACCAACGGTTGGGTAAAAGTTTCTGAAAGGGAAGGGTGTAAACTTTGCTTTATCATTCCGTAATATGTACTCGTCTTTCCACTACAACATACTTTCCGGGGCAATCATGATCATGGGATTTCATGTTAGTTTAGTCTTTTTTCATTCTGTCTTTTGTTGCCTTAGCTAAAAATCTTTGTTGGACAAACATTTCGTGTACATACCCAAGTTTATGTGCACTTTGTGTGTGCGCACTCTTCACGTTTTGTGTCTGTGAGTGCTAATACTCAATAATGGAAATGGTTCGCATACAAAAAGTACTAAAGAGGGATTCTTTTTTGGTGTGAAGTTATAGTTGTACTTGTGAGCGCAAAAGAATGAAGAAAAGTTATCGTTTGCAGGAGCAAAGCCTAGGAGCTCCTTCTCAGCAAGAGTTTTTGTTTACCTCCACATACTCCGCAAAGTTTTTTAGGGTGCTATTGGAAGCACCGAATAAGAACTCAATTGCAAAAAGAATAGTATAATACAGTTATGTATCTCTTCTTCTCGTTCTGTTCAAGTGAACCTTAGTTTTATACGCTCCTCTGAGATTTAAATTCTTAATGTACTAAAATAAAAAAAGTCTACTACCCAGAAAAGCAAACTTTCCCAAATATCATATAAAAATAAAGCTTCCTCCGTTTTAGTCACATTTAAGGAATTTATAATTTTTTCTCGGGTCAGTATTTCCATACTTATAATATTATGTGGTAGAATAGAGTATATACATACGCCAATGCAGTATATAAAATGCTTTCAAGTAGTTATATGAAGTATGGAGTGTTTATTTTGCAATTTGCATAATACAGACATTGTGTACGGAGGGTAACCTTCTTGTCGTCTCCTTATGTGAGATTTAAATCAAAGTCAAATCAAGTTTGAATCATTGCATGCGCGAAGTGGGAAATCGTGTTTTCACTTTTTCTTTTAGCAAATCCTGCAACATCGTCTTTCATGCTCTTTTTGACTTTCATGTGAATTTTCAGTTGAATTGTATTCAACGTCTCGTACGAAATGTGTAAGTATGTAACTTGTGCGTTCAGCTTTTCCATTTCATGTCTATAAGTTTTATAGTTGCAACTCTATTACTATTTATATATCTAACAGTAATAAGCATCATGTACATACATATACCTACTGTACTTTATCTGTAGGTGATATAATGCTAAAGGTATAATGCACGTGAGTGAGAGAATATTTTTATCTTTGCTCTTCCAAGTCATCTTTAGGGAATCAATTGTTTGCTCACAAATGGTTGTTCCTATTTTAATTCGGAGAGTCAATATTAAACGTAGATAGCGGTAAAAGTACCACCTTTTGGATCTATCGCACGAATCTGTTATTTGCACAGACCAAAATAAAGCATGGAAATGAAGTTTGCATTGCTAGATGATGCAGTGCCGTGATCACGCACTTCGTGACTTTCATTTGTTTTCTTCTAATGTGCGATCTGTGATTTTCTAAATGACAAATTACTTTGTGGTTTGTTGTACAGTATATATTAATGACAGTCATGCGTCCCTAAATTATTTTGTGTCACTGTTCCCATAAAACTAGAAACAAAAGTTTCTGTGATGTCCTGCATGCTTTTAATATTTGAACCTCATGCGAGAGAAAAGTTTTTATTGCTCCGTGTGCATAAAGTTTTTCTTTCTTTTAGACAATTTTATGAGTCCCTACGTAGCACTACTGACAAAGTAAAGAATAATGCCAAGTTTTAATTTTAAAATCCGTATAATTGCTGATGAAGAAATATGACTTGATACAACTACCATAGTGTCGCTGAGAGAAAGCAGGAAACAGTCTTTACAAAGTAGAAAGTGTCTAATGAGCACCCATTTGACTTTAGTTTCTCTCCAAGATATGAGTTAGTGTGCAGATAAATTGCACGAAATCTTTTTACGCAGTGAGTTATCTTGTCACATAGGATATTAAAGTATGCGAAGGTCTACGCTTCTGTAATCTCTTTACTCTGCTGAGAAAAATCCAGTCATCCAATATTTTGTTTATTTTAGTTATGAGCAAGCAAGATAAGAATGTACATCCACTAGACACTCGCCAAGTACACACGGCACACCAAGCGCTTTAATGCCGTCTCCATTCAGCTTCTTCCTTGAACGAAAAATGATTAAAAATTGTATGCATATAAAATAACAGAGTTTTGTGTAAAAGATGTCTGGTCTAACGCTGCGTTTGCCTTTAAACTCTTACCTCTCTTGTATTTTAGCTTGAAGCAAAGCAAATCATGATTAGATGGAAAAGTTATGAGTTTTGGGAAGGCACCTTATCTAACATGTACATTTCGAAGTAAAGTATTACAAGTTTTAAAGAGCTTCGAATGAAATACCTAGGTACTAGGTACACTTACACTTACATATAATATCCCCTTTCTCAAAACTTGTGAAGGAATGGGAAAAATTAGTACAGGCGTGTAATTAGCTTTGCTAAAGATAAATAAAGACAGTAATGGATGCTGCTAGTGAAAAAGTTCCTGCAGGAGAGAACGCAGCACCTACTTATATTTATATCCTCTTTTGCCTTGCTAATTTCCCCTTTGCGTAGGTCTAGCTTTTTGCTCTCTTATTCTAGAAATTTTGTTGTATCATTATTTTCATTATATCACAGTAAGTGTAGCACTGTATACAGCAGATATGTGCTGTAATGGAAAGCAAAGTAAATAGCAGAGAAACAGAAAACGACTACTCTATACTACTGCGCAATTGATTTGTGTATAGATATATACAAACTGTACACTTGAAACTGTTAAAACTTTCATTAACGTTTTATACCTAGTGCCTCGTGCTCGTACCCTTTCAACTTGGCAAAAAATGTAAATATTCTCCAAAGCTCTGGAGTTCTCCGTAGAGAATTGATATCCAAATGATTTGCTTTGCGTTTGCTAAGCGTACTTATATACTGTACACACCTTTAATAATGTACTTAAGTTAAGTTACTTTGTAAGTGTTTTAGCATCAGTGTATTTACCAAAAAAATCCCTTGCACGTTGTGTAGCATACGTTTGCACTTAATTCATTTTAAGGGCAAAACTGATGTGTTTTTGGAAAGAATGAAGCGTAGGTGGTTATTCACGTTAGTGTTTACTTATTCCTGAAAATGTGATGTGACCTCTATAGGGATTTGCACATTTGGAAAGAAGATTCTTTTAGACAGGAGCATTTATTGCTCAATTGAATTTATCTCTGTTTCTATCTAATATACTTGAATTGGATTTACTCACTAAATTATTGCGCTATTATTCTATACTACACTTTAAAATCCATTTCGATGGTTTCTGTTGGCTTATTAGACTGTTGTATATGTAGCAGCTGGTGTCATCATAATTTTCAACGCGAGCTGAACTTTTCCTGTCATTGAAAAAGGCTGTTGAAGTCTGTAGTTGTACTACTTGTTTCTAATGGATGTTACAGAGTCATTGTATATTTCACGGACGGGCATATATGTTGGGTATTTATATACTGGTATTTTTATGAGTGTATCATACATATACTCACCTAAGTATAGTATACCATACTTCCCGAATTCGAATACTTACTGTATAAGCAAACTCTTGATGTGAACTTTGCAAATCCAAGCATAACAAGTACAAAGCAACTAAAACTACTTATGTGTGTTGTAGAGGTTGCGTGTATAGAGAAATAGTTTAGGAATACTTAATTAGCAAGTAGTAGCTGTGATTGAAGTTTAACCTGCTGTCTTTACTCTACTGTGAATCCAATGTGAGCATATTGTGGATACATTGAAGTAGTTTTGGTTTAATAATGTCGTACCCTTCAAATAGTTTCGGTACTCAACGTATCAATATTATTCAGAGCAAGCAGACTCGACTGAGAACAAATCTCAGCACTCAAGTAAAATACACAAACAACGTTTGTTTTTATCCTCGCCATTATTTCTGCTATTAGTGTGCATTCGATTGTTTATCCCTGCAAATAAATGTAGTCTTCACGAAATATACTTGTAATATATTTGCGAGTGAATTTATGAAAATTGTGAAATCTGGGAATGGCTATATTGCGAAAACCGATGGATATCGTTTCTATATTCTATGCTCGAATAAATTAAAATCTCTTAAATAGAACACTATTGCCAGCAGTCAAGTGAACAAAAAGCTTGTGATGTTAGTTTGAGGTTTTATGAGCTTAAGTGTTGGCCGAATTCCAGTTAGTGTTTTGTCAGCAGTATTAACAGTGTTATAATGCCTACCCTTTTGCATGTAGCATTTGTATTGTAGATTCATACGGTGACACGACAAGGCATCTTGTTTTGTTTAGTTTACGTTGTTGTTTTTGCTGTCGCATGTCGCATTGGAATGGAATAATAGCTAGGACACACAGACAACGAGATGGGGAATTTTAAATGGCAAAAACACAAAGGGGCTTAAAATACATATACATGTAGTTACACGTACGTAGACGTATATCATATGAGGCAAAATATGTACGTATATATACAGCTACAAAACGCAGCGGAGAGAAGCATGCAACAAAAGCAGCATAAAAGATTGCCAGTTGCCCTCAAACAGTCAAATGTGTGTTGGTGAGGTCAAAATCAGAAATAAAAATTTGAACATGACAAAAGAAAACTTTGACGGTGCGTCTTGTACTTAAAGGAAGCAGATGTTGTCTGTATACAAATAGTTGCTACATTTTTCTGTGTATATGGTCTGTTTTATTTGTCTTGCGAGTGAGTAGTAGCTGAGCATTTAAAATATTCCGTTTATTTACGACACATTCCATTCATGTCTCTCTGTGTTCTTCAACCTTGATACATTTGTTAATCTATGATCTTAAAACGATTAACTTTTTTTCTTCCTGCTATCCTTGCATTTCTATTTATATGTTGCAAACGTTTCCTGGCTCTTTATTGCATACTCTTAACCTTAAGTATTAATGCGAACCGTATAACACGCTATTTTGGCTATTTATATTGCATTACAAGAGAATCATCTTCTTATCTGTTTTTAGCGCAAGTGACTTTCGAAAGTAATTTACGTTTATGCACTTGCAAAGAAATGCTTTTGGTATTGGTTCATTCTACCGACGACCTTTTTGTGTCCCGAAAAAATCCATTGGATAAGTACACAAAGGACTTAGGCCTAAAGTGAACTTTCCCAGTAGCGAATGCACACATAGAGAAACTCGTTACTATTTTGGGAGTCGAAGCTTGACTGGAATTCTTTATGCGGCTAAAAAGCTCCCCTGGCCATGGTTTGAAGTTCATTATGTCATTCACATCTGGTTTCAGCGTTACTTATGCAGTACTCTTTACTCTTTACTTCTCCCTGTGTCTTTTTGAAGCAATCGTCGTTGCGTTGTAGTAGCGGCCGTAGTCGTAGGAGAAGGACTGAAAGTAGTTTTGGCTACGTGTGTATGTTTTCACCTTGGTATGTACAAATACATTTTGTTAGCAGACGTATAGTGAATAGTGGTATATGGTTATAAGTAAAGTTGACTTGCATTGAGTTGAACTTAAGCTGGAAACTATGGCACTACTCACGTAGCATTACGCAGCATTAGTGTGCCGCATAAAGTACGTCTCATTGCATTTAACTTTGCACTTCTCTCCTTGATTTTACATGCAAACGGCTTTGGGGAATGGGTGATGCTGGCCGAGTCAAAACTCAAAAGGTCTATTTGCATTGGATCGGGAAAGTTCAGTAGGTAGCTTTTGATAGTCGTAAAGAACTACGATGTCTCGACTAATTAGACGCTTCCATGATTTTAACGACTTGACCAAACTACATTTGCTTGTGACTACACTATACTGACTGCGTAAATGGTTATTGGTATAGAATGTTGCGTAATTTGAAATCGGATTCTATAGCTTCTATTTGGTGAATGAACGATTGAATGAATACTCCAGAGTCACTCTTCTCTTCAGTATGTACTATGTTTTACATAATGCAAACCAGTGTCTAGTTGATCTCTATTTACACTTTAAATGTAAATATTCTTGTTGATAGAAGTTCACATGTAAAATTCTTGTCATCCTGTTGATTGTGCATGAATGTGGGATTGGGATTACGCATTATAATAGACACACATGGAAGGGAGCCAAAAGCTGGCAAACAAATTTTAATTATTCTTTCACAACAACTGTCACGTTGTTCTACACCCTGCTGTTGCTCCACTGAATGAATCAAGGAGTACAATATTTTATTCACTTTATTGCTTCAATTCAAGAGGGGTAGAATTTTATTGCGTGCTGTATAGTCTCTGTTTCTGCTATTGAATGGATTTTCTTCATTTTACTGATACTTACTGGCGTTACTGGGAAATTGTATCTATCAAACTAAACGTGTTTTTGTTTCTCAATAAAAGGCATTGAAAAAATCATTACCTAGTGAAATTGTATAGTGATAAAAACTTAAATATGATATATTTTACAACCCAATGGAATCAAAAATGTATTGTAAGCTGCAATGATTTACTGTACAAAAACGCTAAATATTCATGAGTGTACATAGTATTGAATTTCAAGGTAAACATGTAGCAAAGTAGAAACTCTGTTACGTCTTTGAAGTTTAAATGTATTTGCATTTCCATATCACTTGGTTGGGGTGCTTGACGGGCATTTGGTGATGTTGTAGGTTTGTAGATGAATACAAGGAATTAAAACTTTTATTATTCTCTTGGCACGATACTTTGCAGTAATGAAGATCAGATTTGAAGCATGAATTTGTGTAAAGAGGTGTATATAAATACAACCAACCGCTACATAATAATTACAGCACAGCTACAATTTAAACTGCCTGCAAACCTAGCTTCCTGCGTGTAAATGTAGATTATCTTTTGTATCTTTCGTTAACAGTATACCTCTAGACGAAGTAAATCAGCACTGCTAGTAAAGTTAGACTGAAGAAGACGAAGAGTAATTAAACGCTTTTAAGATTCATTTAACTTGAAAGGAAACAATGGGAAAGAGAAGAAGGGAGGGTTAGAATAAGCTGCAGCTACACTTCCACTTCATATCCCTCTACATTCTGCATACAGCTCCGTTACATATATTTTACGGGTTTGAAACTTCTTTTGTGTGTTTGCGTCTCTGAGGAATACGAGACGAAACTGCGAGACCGTTCCTGCTAGTTAAAGATGAGATGAGTGCTTCCACTCCTGTAAGGTAATCAACTTCAAGTGAAGTGAAAGTGAAATGATACGGGAATTTCACTTATGGACTTTCTCTTTCATAGTTGTATTTAAAAGTAAAATAAAACAAGAGAAATGAAATGTCACTGTCGTATATATGTCGTGCGTTGTACAAAGGAAGGATTAGTACGTGATATATAGTTGTGTTTAATAAAGTGTATGAATATATACAATGCTCAAAGTAGTATGACGTAAATGTTCGGTGCAGGGAGAATTAGGGAAACAGACATGTGAAGAACAATGGTTCAAATTATTTGGGATCATGGAAACTTTAGCAAAACTATTATACTCCTGTGTGCAGCTATTACTTTGAATGTCCAAACTGCATTTTATACATACACATGTTAAATAAAGGATTTTGTTCAGAATTTTCTATCAAATATCAAACACAATTACAACGAGCATTCGATTTTTATATCTGTGTATTGTATGTCTATCAATACTACTATTAGTATATTTAAGTTTTATTAGCTTGAATCTTATTATTTTTGTCTGAATGAGGTTCACCACAATTTTTACGTTTAAATGATGATGATTAAAATATTTATTTACAATACAATACCTAATGTATTTGTCAAACGAGCACGTATGTGGGAAATCATTTCCTGTTTCAAATGAAATGTAAAAATCCAAAACTAGAGAACAAGTATTTGGCAAATAACATGCTTAAGTAATAAGTTCAGTATTTATACATACTGATACCGGTTGCCTCTACTCACTGTACTGTACTATTTACAGGTTTATCTCGACATCCTGCATTTGAGCAGCTAAACACGATCAGCATTCAGAGTCATAGCAAATGTAGAAGAAAATCCATTCGCAGATAGAAAAGTAGAAAAAAATTGTAGTAGTGTGAGCAAATACGGAAATGATTATTTTTCCCTGGGTGTTGATCGATATTCTCAAAATTCACCACGGAATCCTTAAATCCTTATATGAGATTCTGTATGGATAAAGCTAGTACAAATATTGAATACCATAAGAGTATAGTCAAGTTATATAATTACAAATATTACTCTCGTAGTTGGAAGATTACACGAGTCACATCTGTGAAGTGTCTTAAATAAGTAATCTAAAATCAAATCAAGTATTTTCTGCAGCTTGTGTAACACACCACATACGCGGCAGTATTAGTATTAAGTATACCGTATTAAATGTTAAATAAGTAACTTTAGCGTTATAGAGCTTAAGAATTACACAATCATTCGAAGAAAGCATATTGTGTGTGTATGTATGTTGGCTGAGCATTGTGTGTCGAATGCTAAATAAATGGGTCTCATGTGCAGTGCTAGTGGTACACACATAAAGTGTCGGTTGTAGGCTTAAAGCAACTTCTGTTGTGGCCAGTCGTTCAGGTTTAATTGTAGTAGATCATTAGGGCGTGGAGACGCGTACATAAAGTGATTTAAAATGTTGTTAAGAGCAGCGCCTGGATGAAATTGAGTTTTATGTTGGTGCTGAAGTGGTATGATTATGTGTTGTGTCTCTTGTGTGTGTCCGTATTATGTTCTATTGCCTTTTACACTGAACCACTGTGACGGTGACTCTAGAGAAATTGTCAATGTGAACAGAGTGAAATAAGTGAATGGATTTTTTTGAGAAATCCAATTGCCGTGACTGTCCACTGTCTGTCGTGGTCATTTCCCATTAGATTTGTACTTTCTATAGATTTCCACTTTGTCATTTTATTTGTTATGTTCCAATACTTGTAATGTCTGTGGCTCGCTCTGTCCTGTCGACTTTGATGTAGCAATCAAAGGAATGAAATTGAGGTTTGCATTGCTTTTCACGTCAACGGTTGGACCTTGTAATCCTCCTGTGGAGTGATGGATGGTTCCGTTACCTTCTTCGTCTTACTCCCGCACATGTATCTGATATGTCAAACTTACTCGGAAGAAGAGCTACCAGTGGAATTCTGTTGATACGACGAATTCTTTTTACCAAGAAAAAGGGATAGATAGATAAGCATTCAAGAGGAAAGAATTCACTGTCTTTCTTTTAAATGTGCCAGTCCCTTGTCCGAAATCTATATTCACTTTCAGTAGCATTATACTGCACTATTGCTTCCCTTGTGAACAAAAACCTTCGATACAAATATATTGCATTATATTACACGCATTTTCCAATTTTTCATTTTGTCTTTTGTCTACAAGAAAATTCCTCGTGAAATCCCGTAATAAATACTAATACTGCTATACACTGCACAAAAGCACACTTGTACTACACAATAGAAAAAATACACATGTTGATAATATTCTTTCGCAAAGAAGAGCAAAAACCTTCATCTTGTCGTGTAATCGGTTCTTTTAGTTACATACAGTACACACAGTATATGTCTTTGTTCTATCCGGGTTTCTATATTTATGTCATGTCGCAGTCGCTTTATAGTGGGTCGTAGAGAGATATAAATGTTAAAGATATAATTTCGTTACGACGACGGTTCTTACAACAGACTGTCTTTCTGGAGGATGCTGCTGCTGCTGGCATTGGTGCCTAAAGGGACTCATTTCAGTGATAATTCAATCTGTTGCGTCATTGTTTTCTTATAATGAGTATCTATCTTGTTCTCAACCCAACCGCAGGAGGAAGCAGCCCCTCTGAGTAGTTTATTTCCTAACGATGTAAAATACAATGTTACTGCACGGACAAAATATGTACCTCCTCACGGGTGATTAACTAAAAGGCTTATGTACAGCATTACATAAGATTTTAATTAGATTTCTTTTCGTCCAAAATTAAAAGCTTGGTTTCTGCTTATCGTGCAATGCTCAATGTAGGCCAAATACTAGCAGATTTCTTTATTCGAAAAGAGGAAACAAGCTTGGCAGTTGTTTCTTGGTAGAGATAAAAAGATACAAATGAGTTGGTTTGGTTTACCAGAACACGACAAGAAGACTTGCCCCGGAGAACGTTTTTGGTCTGCTTTTTGGACTGTCTTATGTGTTCCTTTAATCTTTGGTCGTAAATTTCTTTCGCTTTTTAACCTGAAAAAGCGAAATGGGGCAAAGTAATGGTGAAAGGAAATAAAAGATTTAGGACTGAATAGGCGGAAGATGTGAAGAGTGTGAGTGTATCTGAAATATAAGTTAGACGGAATGTATAGGTGGTGTCGGTGGTGGTTGGTAAGGTCGTTGTCAATGCGGATGGTTACTTTACTATCAACTTTGGTGGATGTTGTATTAGTTTAGGTAGCTTTACAGCTTCACTTTTCTCCTGTATCCGTATTTGTGTAAAGTAGTCGTAGGTAGTTGAATGCTTTAGCCAGCTACGTAGTAGATGTCTCTCTGGTTTTGTAGAGATAGAGTTAAAAGAGTCGTTTACTCAGTGCTAGTGTTCCGGAGTGGGATAGGATGCTGATGGAAAGATGATGGCAGTTTCTGATATTATTGCTTCTTCTCTCGACACGATATTATTATTCTGTATTACTATTACCAGTTACTACTACTACTATCCAACTACCACTAGTACACTGCCATCACATGCTGAATGAGGGAATTGACGTAAGAATTCATTTTATGTATTCTTCTTCGTATGTGTATAATGCAACGCATAGAGAAACTTTAAGTTCTCAGCCTAGTAGCTTTTATATCTTGCTCTTTCTCAGAGCGTCTCACAAGGCTACAGAAAGACATCATTGTGGGGTTGACGACACTGCATTTTTATGTGTGTACCTATGTATGGAAGACACGTTATACACTAACTGATATATAGTGCTTGTTCTTCTACGTATATAAAAGAGTTTACTACATGGATATTGTGTAAGGCAGCAGTATGTTGAAATACAAGTAAAACGATAGCCATATACCAAATAGAAATGTGTATTGTTTGACTGGGAGTGGATATAGGACGTATCTTACAATATCATAAGTTCTGAAATGGCATGTCGACTTGCTTTCTCTGTGCTCTGGGAGTTAAATCTTTCCAATGCAATAGGTACTTGAGTAATAATAATAATGGTTTTGTCTGTGTGTATAGAAAATGCATCTCTATGGAATTTATGTTGAGGTAGACATACGGAGATCCGTACCACCAAGCACGCTACGGATGCATTGTAATTTAAATATTGTTTTCCCCATTATTCATGTGTTTGCTCTTCTTCGAAAACATGAAATTCTATAGTCATGATGAAGGTTGGAGAAAGTTATGTTTTTGAGGCTAGTGTTAAAATAGAAGAATGTCGGTGGTTTGAGTTTGGGTATTATGAAGACAGTAGTGAAATCTGAACCGCACTCGTAGACGCAGCTTGAGATTAGATAATGCATAAATATAGCGTGATATCATATTATCTGCGGTATAGAGAGGTGAGTTTGTTTGAGTGAGGAGTTTCTTGTGTGCCCATATGAGACATGTGAAGAAGCGATGGGATTTCTTATTTCAGAAATTCATGTAAAAGAGAGACAGAGGAGCTGAGCTGAGGCGAAGTGAAGAGTTACTTCTTATCTGACATTTTATGGGAAAAGAAAAGTCGGAATCGTTGTCTTGCTTTCATTCTATTTTTTATCCGAAAGTCTCCGTCTCAAGTGATTTATGAATATTGGAATGGTGCAGCCATGCAGGTTTAGTGGAAGACATGCTTTGCTCTGCTGTTTAACTTGCACTTGCACTACTAGTTGTAGTTAGTCTAGCAGAAGAAAGCCGAGAAGAGTAAGTCCGTGGTATCATGTGCTTTTCCTATTTCCAAAGTAAACTGTGGAGGAGAAGTAGTGATAGGGGAACATTAAAACGTTCATATATTATTATACTAGAAAAATAAGTAGGAGCAAGTTTAGCAGCAGTATGTATTGTGATTGCAAATCCGGGAAATGTGACTAAGAGTAATATGAAGAAAATGGAGACTTCAGGTTTGCTTTGTTAATATTTTTGGGCATAGTGCCTTTTGTGACTTTGTCGTTTTTGTAGATCTTTTACGATGTAATGATACGCACCATTTCTAGTGTCGTTGCTCCAATTCGATAACTACTCAGCGTATCAGCCTTCGTTTCCTCTTCTGCTTTTTTCTTTTGTATTCCTTTTTATTTCGTTTTCATTGATAAGAAGTTAACGGACCGCGCAGGCTAGAATCTTATCATCCTCGCAATCTTTAATAAAAGAACTGCGGATCCCGAACGAGTAGCTTCCGGATCGGTTATCTGATTACTGGGAACGATAGTTTGCTTTTCCTTCTTAACCCTACCTTGCTAAATCACATTTAACGGTCAAACTATACTAATCTCTACCACCGAAAATAAACCGGGTTCTTATATAATATTTACAGTCTAATATTATGGTTTGACCCCAGTTGCATTTGCAATCACTAACAGAACACTAAAAAAGTTATGTGCAACACATTAGTAGTACTTATCTAAATTGCATAGGTATATACCTAAAATGCTTTCTTCTCCTTCTCATTTATAGTTTAGTACCGAATCCTAATGATTACATTCTAAAATAAGTACACATCTGTGTAGAATTCCAATATAAGAAATTGAAATGAATAGGCTTGTGGCTTTGACACTGGGAACACGTAACTAAATGCAGTGGAATCACCCAAAGTAATTTTTGTGCTGAACCATTGAAGGTTGTCCTGTGATGTCTCTATTTACTTAACCATTTGGCACTTTTAGTTCTCGGTTCAGTTGGCTGGCTCAGTATTTGTCTGGTTTTCATTATCTTGAAACAGAGGGGGAAGAAAAAGATTTGATCATGAGAACAAAACGAATTAAGGAAGTGTAGAATGTGGAAGGGAGAGAATTTCTCTTTGGCAAAGTGTGTATTGTTTGTATGTTTGCACTAGCGGGAGGGGCAGCTGCAGATAGAAAAGAAGAGTAGGGAGACATCCTCTTTATTGGGTGTTCAATATGATGTTCATTTGGTAAACTCCATACCAAGACTTTACTCTCGAGTATACTGTATGAATGGTACAGCCAATTTAGTTGCAGTAGAAGTTTGTGGATAGTTCTACTTCCTAGTCTTGCAACTACAACACTCCGATCGCACATATTGTATTTTTTGTTGACCACTACAAAAACACCTCTGCAAAGAAAAGAAGTGAATTTCCAGAAAAAGTTATATATACATGCTTCGCAGTCATGAACGTTTGCTTTCATATATTACGATGTAGGATGTAGACAATGTTCTTTGGTACTTTATAAGAAAACTTATTGAACTGTGTGTTGCATGCAATTCATATGCATTGTATGAACAAACACGCGTTACATTACATCTTAACAATGTTTGCCCATACACGGAAGATAAAGTAGCCACCATGTGCGATGACATGACCATTTCGAAAATATAACAGCATGGTAAAGTTAATAAAGTGGGAAGAGGGTTGGTGAGCGGCTGTGACTTAATGTTTTGTTGTTATTACATTTATTACTTTTGTAAGCAGCACTAGCACTGTAATTTATATGTGATTTTATTTGAGTAAAATCCTACGCAGATGTATGACAAACATTTTCACTTGATTCTTCATCCCATATTCTCTGATTGTAAGTAAACCGTATTACGTATTTAGTGTGTAAACTATAGTTTTTCTCATTTAAAGTGCTGTCATGTAATTCTCTCAAATTGTGTCCAATCTAAAAGATGGACTTGTTAAATGTGTAGTAGGTAGTAATATAAGGGAATTCCCAGGACACTTAACTAACAACTAAACTTCATATGATGGAAGTTCATATAGGGGAGTGGTATTATAAGTTGAACCTTTCAAGTTGAACCAAACTCATTGTTTGTTAGTGCAAAGTGCAAACACAGGTAGTAAAGTTAGTTTGAGTTAACTATAAGTGGAAATGACACCAGGAGTCTACAATGAAAGGCAACGTATTGGTACCGTGTGCAATGGGTGGTCAATTGTGTAAGCTAATGGGCAACAAAATACATGGCAGGCTCGAAAATTGTCCATTAGGTGAAATATCGTCGAGTTTACTTTCTGTCGGAGGGTGGGTCCACCACGTGAAACAAGTAAATGTTACATAGAAGAAGGTTAAGTCTCTTTTAAAAGAAATACGAAAAATCCCCATTTGCCACAGTAAAGGTGGTTGCTCATGACATTTATGTTGAAACTACACTTAGTCGTGGGAAATATTGTGTATTTACTTGAAGACTTAACTTAAGTGGAATAAGAAAGAAGAAAGCTGCACTACAGCAATGTACAGGCTACGGCCAAGGATAGGGAGCGATGAACATGTACATGACATGGCTATTGCTTTTTCGACACACAAGATCCACGACCCACCAGTCTTGAAGTATCATGTAGTGGAATGATGGCTATATATAGCAACTAAAGATATTGCTATGCAATGTATAATGTACAGGGTAAGTATATATAAGGTATGCACTACGTTATATTTAAGTATGTTCAGAAGATAATATGGCGATGCTATTTAATATATTATAGTACCTACTGGTTGTAAATATAAGGACAGATGTGTAGATATAGTTTAGCATGAGATGTACAGCAAAGAGGCAGAGGTGCTAATATTCCTATTTGCACAGGATGATAAATGACCTCTGATATGGGCTCGGTCTTTTTGGCTCACTTGGAAAATAAAGCACCTACTGAGACTGAGAGACTCGCTCGAGTCTCGGGTAGTTTTGGTTTTGGTATTAGGGTAGACATAGACACAGAGTTTCCTGTGTAGCTTTAACTGTTAACCGTAGTCATTGCGTATTCAAGAAGCATTAGTGCATTATTATAATGCTTTATGTGTGTCTTCTTCTGTGGGTTGCTGAGCGTATTACTAGAAGACTAGTCGCAACTAACACAAGAGTCGTGACCCGCCTTGAATGCCTTGCAGTGTATTCTAAAGTCTAAAGATAATATTATTTTCCAGCATAAAGATTACGCTCAGAGTGTTTCTGTTGTATGATGAGTTTGTACGTAAGCTTTTGTATTAGTATGAATGTATTCAATCCGGAACACAAAGGATGGATTTATCTTGCTTACTCCGTACTTAATAGTACTAGCGCTTCTACTGTGATATTTAACTAACGGAATGAGTATTTGTAGTTGTATGTACTACTAATAATATTAGTTTCTCGATGGTAGTTTTAAATATTTGCCGGTACATGTATGCATTGTTCTGGTATTTGTCATGTTTTGCATTGTTGTTTGTGTTATTGATGTGTCACGCGAGGTTGAGCCATTGAACTGTGATCACAGCACGACCATGTAAATGAAATGAATGGAAAATTATCGGGTTGAAATTCCTAATGACTATGTGATTGAATAAAGAACATTTTATTGCAGGGATTCTCGCTCCTTGATTCCAAGTTATTGTACGACTTGCTTTTGTAAATGCCAATTTTCCACGAGAAATGTGCATAAATATACTGGAAGAAAATAAGCTTGAGTTCCCGTTGCGTTCTTGCCAACTTTGAAAATAAAATCCGAGTTTATTTCTATAAAGTGTAGTAGTGATGGGGAGCACAGACTAAAAGAGATGAAATGAGATAGAATGGGAAGGTTTCAGTGGATATAGTGCAGTTCTAGTGGAGTTTCGTTGGAAATGGAAACTGCAGAAAAAGTGAGAGATGGAGAAAGCGAGTCTTTTCACTCGAAGGTTTTTTAAGGTTGTAAAAATATAGAAGTGAGCCTGTGAAATTGCTGTGATGAGGCACTCTTTGCCAACTTTATGCCATGTTCTACAGAATACATTTTATATTATGCGTGGACATTAGTGAATACTAAGCTACGCTGGTTGCGGCTCAAGCGACTCTCATTATTCTAGAAACGTCATTTATTTTATTTTGTTATGGGCAACAGCGAAAGGAGAGTTGGGACTTTGTTACGGTGCCGTTGTGCCTTCGTGTGTACGTGGCTTGACTCGCCTTTTCTTTCATTTGCTTCCTCTCTCTTTCTCTCTCTGGCCCTTTCCTATTAGTCTCCTCGTGTATTTGTTGGTGGGTTCTGGGTTGTTACGTTACGTTGCCACTAGTGCTACTGTACCACTCTTCTTCCTATCTGTATTTACTATACACAAAGTATATTTATACGATGTTCTTGGAAAACGCAAGATTCCTGCTTTCTTGTGTCTGCAGTCGCAGTCGGTGAAAGCATGTTCTCTTTCTGTGTGTGTACTCTTCCTCGGGCGTGTGTGAGGAATGTATTTAACAAAGGGATTTACTATTAAGATGAAACTTGGGGAAAGTGTAAATTTTAGAAAGAAGGTAGTAAGTTTAAGCTTTAGTTCTCTGTTGTCTTTGTGCAAATACAACAGAGGTATATTTATAATGGGCATTAAAATGTTCGAGTCTTTAGAATTCTTGCTCTCATATATTTTTATATACACCCATACACTACAATATAACACACGTGCTCGCTCATACAGTGCGAAGTACTTTTGTACATAGCAACCACACGCGATACACTTGAAAAATAATAGAAGTAGTGTCAGCGAGATTCCTCAGTCTTATAAAATAGTTACCACCACACCACCGCCACCACTTACTAATTCTAGGCTATACTATATTCTGAATATACAATGCTCCTTCACTGAATAGAATGAATTACGAAATGAGAAAGAAAGGAAAAGCTGCTATACTGTCCCGAGTTTCTTCCTGTGTGTGTGTGCTGCGATACATTACATTATTATTGTTAGTACTTTAGTAGTAGTAGAGAGAAAGAGAGGTAATAGTTAAATCCCTATGTTTTCTTTCATTCTATAAGTTGACTTGGGGTGGGTTGACTTGAGTAAGCTTCCATATTATTCCTTGTCTTGTCTGTATATAGTAGCTAAATTATCAGAAATGAATGCAATACTTAATGCCCATTCTTCTTGTTTAATCGTTCCTAGGACTTTGATGTAATATATCTACTAAGGAGTTTCCACGCTTTCTCGTTTATCTTCTGCTTCCATGTCTGCTGCATTCACAGTGTATTGGTTGTTACGATGCATAAGAAGATCTACACATGCCAGAGTAAATATATTCAGTGCAGTATACACACAGCAGTTAAACATAAATATATGTACATACAAAGAGAGTATAGCAGAACATTATTATATGGAGATGCGTCTTTAGTTCGTCTGTACCTTTTCCTTGTAGAGTATTTATTGTAATTTAACATTGTAAACGTATGTTAGGAAAGGCAGAGATCGAAAGTGCCAGAGTATGGCATAGGCTCTGACTTGCTACCGCGTCTATTTCGACTTGATCTCAATTACTGGTGATGTACGTGATGGAATAGAATAAGAAAGTAGAATGGAGATCGCCTGCTGGCAGCTTGAATATCACATCCCATCACTTTCGCAGTCGAATTTACTCCTATTGGATTCGTCTTGGTGACTTTCCTTTCCTTAACTTAGCTTTCGCTCCAGTTTACTCAATGACTGAACTAAGCTGACTCAGTTCACTTCAGTTGAATCTATTTATAGAGATAAAGTAAAAGTTATGTTATGTTGCTCGCAGTCCAATATATAGATAGCATTCAACATAGTTTCTACTGCACTACTACCTACATAAGTATTTACAACAGTTCCAACACCTATCTATTGTAAGTACATGCTACGCTTCGTGAGTCTATAAACGAACGAATAAATGTTAGACCGTGTGTCACAACTACTATAGCTTCAAGTGAATTTACAATAAAATCCATAACAGTATATGTATATATGTACCTGAAGATTGTTAAGTAGCTCTTGTTAGAACCAAGAAGAGGCTGCTTATTAGCTTTTAGTGAAGCATCCAAACGTTAATGTAATCCATAGTGATGGGGATGCAGATGTTGTTGTTTTTGGTAGTTTTAAGTGTTTTGTATTCACTTGCTATCTGTATTTTATCTATAGAGCTGGTAACACTCTTTTTTGCGTGAAATATTTGACACAACGCAAAATAAATTGTACAACAAACGATTATTACTGCACAATTACATTACCAACTTCACGCTTTCTACAGATACTAGATACGAACTGGAAAATACTTTCATGTGACGAAAACAAGTTTGATTTAGTTTAGCTGGCATGCAATTCTCTTTCTTAGGTGTTAGGTAATCGAAAATAATAGAGCAGTCCAATTCAAAATAAACCCCTTTTGGCAAAACGGACATTAATAAAACCTCATAGTGGTTGTTTTGTGTTGCTATTTGAAATATATTTTTATAAT
>JABASD010001981.1:0-31718 GCA_019776165.1 Pogonognathellus flavescens
ACATTACACAATTAGCATTGAAATTTATAAACTTGAATCGTAAAATGTAAAACAGTTTTTGTCTGTGAGATATGATTTAAAAGAAAGAGTTTTAAGAATAGTTAAAATTAAATTATGCATTTGGACTTACAGGAATAATTCTATTACTGATATCAGAAATAGACCTTTTTCTCACGGGAAAGTCACCAGGAATGCCTGAGTCGGGAATATCTGGTATTTTGTTGTATTGATTGAGATCTATCCTCCACATAGAGTTTGGATCTGTGGTGGTGCATCCAATTGATTGCAAGGATATTCCGCAAAAACGTTCTGCAGTCAACGAAGGCTTTTGCATCACAATGTAATGAAATGAAGGCCCAAATCTTGAGATTAGCCCTACACACATTTCAGATGAAGATATACGGAAAAATGTGCAACCAAAGGTTGCCATTTGTTGAAGAAATTCGAGGCTGTCGCCTTGTCGAGCCTGAAAATTATAATAATTTCCATATTTGTTCAGTATTAAGAAAAAAGTCACTTTTAAGTATTACGTAATATCTCAATCTAAACTATAAGTTTATTTGTATCACATAATTTGCTTTAATAGCATGTCCTTTGTTCTAGACCTTTAAGGAAGATTAAATTACATTCAGCTCTTTTTACCTAATTTTTAAGGGCAAGAAGATAATATAAGTATACCTTAAACATAAGGAAATTCTGCAGTAGTTAGTATAGTAAACCTTATAGCGATTAATTCAATTTTTAAAAGTTGAGTGTACCTAAGTAATATGAAGTGGACAATTAATATTCCTGCATCAAAACATGTATGAATCATGTTCTTGTACGTAAACAAAATACTAATATACAAAGCGAATGGGAAATTATGCTGAGAAATTCCTGAAACTATTTCGTAAAAGTACAAAACACTACCTTGTACCTGATTTCTCACCACCTACTTACAACTCTCACTGTCGCTTCTGGTTATTAGCAAACGAGTCAAAAATATTTATCTTGTTCCTTGTATTTGTACAATCTCTTGTGCAATTAATCAAAACAATCATCTCCAAAATATTATAATTTTACCTAAGTATAGGCCTCTAATTAATTTCTTTCCAACTATGTTTAGCCTTTACGTATAAGTATACAATTTTGCACTGTCTAAAATCTAAGGCTTTTTACTATGTACTACTTAAAATTGATTTTTAAGGGTCACCGATAACAAAATCTCACTGCATGAACATTGAAGACCTAAACGGTCCATCAATTTCAACGTTGTTATAAAAATAGTGTTCACACGAATTATTCATGTTTACAATATTATGTAGATTAAATTTTTGTCTTTAAATCATCCTGATTTTACCAATTAATTTCAATGTTTTTGCATAGTGCATTAAAGTTTTTTACACGTATGTGTCCTTGAATTTGGTTAAAATCTAAATGTTGTAAAGGCAAATGTTAAATATGTACTCCAATATATCTGTATTATTTAGGATGCTCCATCATTAATACTTTGTTTGTATCATTAATAATTTACACAGCATGATGTAATTTAAAGGTCCACATTGTGTTTGTTGGGCTAAGAACACTGAACCGATTAGATTCTTCAAAGAAAACAATTTGTCAATTGTCTCATGTGAGTTGAATACAGTTGTGGGCAAATTTGCATAGGAATAAGTGCGTTCATGAGAAGGAAATTAGCATTCTGAATGGCAATTGAAAGAATCAAGGTGTGGGCCACTGATACCAAGAGAAAAAAACAATCGCATAATATCGATTTAGTACAGCATTTCAATAGACCATAATATGCAGCTTTTATAGGTACGATATATACGACATGATATTACATTACACGAGATCCTTTTATAATTCTAAATCTGTCTCAGGTTTTCCCAGTAGATAAATGCATGCACTTGTCCTATTGTAGAACAATAATTGTGTAAGGCAAAAAACCTTTCTAAGTTTTCGTGACTGATTACTGTTGGTAGTGACTTACAACAGTCTCATTAGCAAAATCACAGACAGGTACAATAGAAACATACAGACACAATAAATTGCTTCTCACCCTGTTCATAAAAAGACTGAAGGCCACTTTGCAAGCGTTGCAAACAGCCAGCGTTTTCACAGATTGTTTTCCCCAGCTAAAAAGTTGACTTAGAGCACTCAAATCTGGAAGCAATGGGAAATTAAAACTAGCATTGCTTGTTGAAGTATTTGTAGTCGCAGCTGGATTTTTCTGTATCATTTGAGCCGTAAGAACTTCATCTAAACTATGAATTTGTTGATTCATCGTCATTGTTTCTTCTGACAGCTCATTTTCCACGGGATCGATACTTTCATGTCCAGAAGAGATATCAGGTCCTTTGTCAAATTTGGAAGGGGATCGTGCTGATGAAGGTCGAGTTCTTGTTCCCAATACATTTTCTTTGGAAACCGACGCAGATGTTGTGTAATCTTCTAAAGATTTGGAAGAACGCTCTTCGGAAGACTCAAATAATTTAAAAGGGTTAAATGGAAGTCTTCCTGGTAGCTGTATGTTAATACTCATTGGTGAAGCAGGAGATTGTTGAGGTACGGATGTTTCTCTTCGAAGAGTCAGTCCATTTGTCATATTTTTACTAAATAATGGCAGGAAACGAGGTAAAACTATTTCTAAGTTTATCGGTTGTCCTAAAGCTGGAGGCTTCACTGTCTCCAGCCCAAGCTGGAAAAAACCTTCACATACAACAATGCAAACAAAGGGAAGATTACATATCAACTTTGTCATGTACATTCAAACTAAACACAGCTTAACAAATAAAAAGATACAATTTTCACGAATGCATGAGAAAAAAGAAAAGTAGAATTCAAACACATTACAAAATAGTCTAGGTAGCTATCTTACATATGGAATGAGTAAACAACAAAGAACTTTGTTTCTTTACTTACCGTTTACATATTCAGGTCCAACAATTACTGTTAACAAAATAGACAGGGCCGAAGCCCAAGCTTTGCACTTTGCCTTAGACATTTTAATTTTAATTTTAACGTTCTGCCCCATAGCTCAGAAGATTTACATAGAAATTCTATGAAATTGGGTCTCGATGCGAAGAACCACTTTGATTGACCACAAAACGCTACCACCGGCATATACAGGTTAGATCAGCCAAGAAACGACGTCTCCTTCCTTATTTGCTCATGAATGTTTTCAGAGCCAAAGAAACTGACACTTGTAACATGAAATGCACTCTGATGAATTCTCCCAACTCTTATGGAAAGGAGATCATTAATATTTCCAATTTCAAAGCATTCGTCAGTATTGAATCTAGGACACATGTGAAATAATACAGAATGACACAATAAACCATATAATCTTCAAATTCCTGTGGTTCCACTTGCAGTAATCACACGAATTCCACAAAAAGCACTTGAAGAGTCCTACGTACGCAATTACATAAATTGAAGATATTGCTGAACAATTGACACACAGCTTTACTTAACCGGAAATTTTAATACCTATTGAATCTAGCCATAATAATTTTATTCTAGAAAAATTTAGAAATACCTACGTTGCTCTCATATTTACATTGGGTCACATTCACCTACTTAATAGTCAATCCAGCACATTTAATTGGTGCCACATACGGCATACTATGTATCTAAGGTGTTCTATGACTCTATATAGTACACTTTTACACTTTATACTATCTCTTAAAGGAAAAGGAAGAGAACTTTAAATAACTTAATCCACCGTTACATTTATTACTTATACTTACGTAGTAGTAGTAGTATAGTATTGTGTTAAAAGTTGTAACCAGTCGAGCGCACCCGAGACACTTTCAGTAGTCACATAATAAAACTAAAGACAAAGTTGTGTGTAGCTACGTTGTATGTGGTAATTATTATTAGAGTTATATGAAGAAGTGTCAATAGAAGCTTCTTCTTCAGGCCAAGCCTAATCAAACACAGTTTAGTGGCTCACATTTAGAAATATTGTTATTCTCTCTACCTTCATCTCAACTGAAAATGCAAATACTGCTCTGTCCCTCCTGATGCTCATATAGCTAAGTGAATTCAGAGACTGAAAAGATAGAAATGAGCCAAAGGGCTTACTTGCACTCTCTTACATTACATTATAAATATTAGCATCATGAATCTTTCTGAATTCACTTACGTATATAGGAATACGTATAGGAATTGCAGTGTGTATTTACTTTAACTCCTTAGTCACTCTCAATGCATTATATTATACAACTGCAATTCCAAGAGATACTCGTGTGCTGTTCATAAAAATACAAGCTTATCCAAGCCAAACCATATGTTGCCCTTATAGCAAAAATCATTCATGACTACATTTATTTGTGTATTTTGTATGTAAGTAGAGTGAATAGTGAATATGGTAGTATATAGAGAATGTGTGTGCTCTATGCCTACCTGTTGAATATTATCCCATATAAATACAACACGCTTTTGTGAACAATTACCTTCACTCTTACCTACACATGCACAGCATCACACACACACACATTGAACACATTACAGACTCATTGACTACTATGACTCCTACTACAAACCTTAATGCTTTAACAAAGAGCTCCACAAGGAATAACCAGCCACGAGTCGTCATGTGCTTTAAATTTTTACTAGTTGTAGTCAAGCAAGCTTTGAATAGGATTTGATAATGTAGAACATGTACTACTACACAGAACTGTACTGACTACATTATGTATTCTTATTATTATGGCAATCCTTTTTGTTATCGTAGAATAATATCACTTTTCTGTGTTATGACACTGCAACACACTGCAGTTAACTTACACCCAGTACTGTTATAATCCTTCTCTTGTGTACATTTGCCTACATAATAAATACGTAATTCTTTTACTAGTTTATTTACTAGTAGGTATACTAATAGGTATAGTAGGTACTACAGGTAATAATATTATTCTTATAGATCTGTTTAACATTAACTAGTAAATATTTACCATATATTATTTCTACCTACTACTATGGTATAGTTTAATATTATTACGTGTTTGTTGTTTACATGTGCTACTGCACCTATTATTTTTACAAGTTGTGTGCAATATGCAGCACACATACTTGTAGCTGATTTGATAGCTCGTTTTTAATTCAAAGACAATTTCGATTTCAACGACTAGACTTGTATAAAACGTAATATGTGTAGTGGTCTGCTTGTTCTTGTTTTTACACTTTAAATAATAACTTACCTTACCACATGTTTCTTGGTCTGGTTCTTTATGTGTTTTATATATTACATATTTAATAGGAGAATTGTTTATGTGTGTGTATGTGTGCAGAGGGGGAATTGAATGTCATGAACTAATCTAAGAAATAGGTACATAACATTTCATTAGTGTGGAGAGATTTAAGTATCCTTTGACTTATGGCATCATCCTCACAGATAAAAATCTTATTTCATGCACAATTTTTTTAGACCCCATTGAGATCAACTGTATTATCAGGCTGAGACTATTGTTATTGTTATTAGAATTGTATGTAAGTAGTAAGTATTGGTATTGTAAGTAATACAGATAGATGTGTTAGGTTACGGTTACAATGATTTTTATCTGCTAAACTGCAGGAGCTGCAAAAATGTGTACCGTTCACGGACACGTGTGGGCAAACCACAACAGTGCAACATTTTACTTTGTAATTTTACATTTTTTCCTACATGACACAGATTAAATCATTCGCTAAGTGTGAGTGCAGAGAGAGATGTACAATACATATCTACATATGTCTAGTATCTATAGGTATGTAAAATATTTCTCAATCATTAGATCATTACACTCTTGTATAAGATTAATATCCAAGGCAAGATCAGCAATCATGTAGGTAATTTCAAGACAATTGTAAATCTTATATGGTGAATCACATTTTGTGTCAAAAAGAAGTAAAACCAGCAATTAACTTGGGATTGGGTTAATTGAACGCGAATTGTGTTGTTTTGAAAGGGAATGACCGATTGTAGTAAATTGTACTTGATTATAATTTACAATAAAATAGGTATAGCGTGTACATGCGTCTTATTGTTCTTGAATTGTTAAGGTGTAAAGCATTCTTATGTACAGGACAAGAGGGAATGACATGACACGATAAAATACGTAACCTTAACTTCATTTTCTACTTTACTACGTACACGCAGTTGTTGCTGTACAATTAAAAGCTTAGAGCGCAGTACACAGGTGAGTGGGTTAATATCTTGACGGTTTGTTTTGGTTTTTGATGACCACGTACTAACATAGCCTAGATGTAAGCTCATAGTATAATAACTTTAGTACTAGCAGTAAAGAATTGGTGATTAACATAATTTTACTAGTTCGGAGTGCATGAAAGTGTTTTTTAAGTGGAGTGAATGTATTTACTGTGTCAGTATCCTTCTGAGAGATCATAAACACTTATTAAAATTTGCTAGTGGAACTTTTAAAAACATTCCGAAAGTTCCTAGAGCTTCGGGTCACTGTCATATATTTTGGCCCATGAGTGAGTATGACTTGTCCTCATTGGAAACTTAAGTATGAAAGCCAAGTAGCTGCACAGCTATAGATAAAGAATGAAGAACATGACTTGCAGATGTGGTAATCAACTTTAAATCAAATAGAGGACATATAGAGGACTACTCACCAGAGGACAATCAACGAAATCAAAAGTGACAATGTACTCTCTGCCCTCAAGGGTGATAAAAAGATACACGAGCTTTTGGCACTTGCATACTAATCATGTACATAGACGACAGACAGTAATGCAATTGCCATGTTTGGTTTTCATATATAATGGAATTATTGTGAATCATAATAGAAAACACAAAAAATATTATCTTTTGGTCTAAAATAAGAGATTAAGGTATGATTACAGATGTACTACGTGCATGTGTTATGTAAGTTTTAATAGCATCTTGTAAATTAGTTGAATAATTTCGAAAAATGAAAATTATTGCTGAAACATTTTTATTGCAAGTTTTAAAGTAGTAGCAACCCAAATATTCAATTGAGTATCACATTATTATAAGCACTATTAAAAAGGCATTATGCATTCCAATCTTGATCTTTAAGGTCACGACAGAAATAACGGATTGACATTGCATATAATAGAGTCATTTATTCATACCACACAATTATTTATGGACGATGCAAAAATACTTTAATGACATAAATGTAGGTAGGTGAACGCAGCATATTCCCAAATTTGTAAAACCAGGTTTACCTGTAGGTTGCATAATCCTGTGTATAGAATTTTTGTTGCTAAAACCAAAAACTTAAGTTGCTGACAATGAATAGCACTAAAAGTAGATTTGCATTACGTAAACGCTTGTTGACAGTCTATTTTGTAAATTATCCGTGTAGGTACTAGCGTGACAGGTGAGCAATGCAAGTTTGCGCCAATTTTAGCTAACTAGACAATTACTTTGTTATCTAAAACTTGCATAATCTGAAGAGCAATTTGTCTCTTAAGGAGAGCAGTACAGTATGAGGTGTAATAAGTTAAGTACGACACGCATACTTATTTAAATGCATTGAAAGCCAAAATCCTCTGAGTGAGTCAATGAAAACAATAACAAAGGAATACACAGAGAGAACAAAGGACAGCGAGGAATAATAACGGTAGCACAGAAATCATTTCTTTCATGAAGATCATTAGTATACGAGGCACTCGTATTTAAGTATAGATTGTGATTGGATAAGGAAAGCAAACACTCATAGCTTTTTGTATCTGTTACGTAAAAACTGTTCCGCTAATTAAGCAAAAGAGTCAGGCTGAGCAAAAGTAGAAAATGTAGCACGCAAGAACATAATAATAAATAATAAAATTGAAATAAACGCTCCTACTGTGCTTATGACTTATGAGTTATATTTAATATTTGGTAGTGCATTCTATATGTGTACTATATGTGTGTACACACTGTGATAGACTTATAATTACACAGCTCTTACACAGGATGAAACATTTTTAGTTCTCAAGCCTGTTGTGTGAAGGGTGCAAAAACTGTGTGCATAACGATCACCTACAACACAATGCGATTGCATACGCTTTGTAACTAGGTTTTTCTAGGTAAAGTGGTTTTACACAAATTCTAGAGTAATTTTAATTGTAAGTTAAGTAAAGAACTTACTAGTTGTGTTATTATAGTTGGACTTCTAGAAGTAAGTCAAGTCATTCTCTATTTTTAATACCAGAAATGCATAAAATTAGCAACAAGGTCAACAAGCATTATAAACCTTATTGCGTAGCACACCCCCTATATCACAAATCATTAATTCTATATGAACAACACTTTAAAACACTCAAAGACTCCAATAAAAAACCTATACCAAGATATGATTCGAATGTATGTTATGTGAAAAAACTACGCGGACAAATAAACTTAAGATTGTAGATTACATACTTCAATGTTTTACCCACTTCATTGCACAAAGAATCTCGTCCCCTACTTCATATATATATGGGAAATACTGTCATGTGTGTGAAATAACAGAAAATTGTTTGTCATGTCATAGGCAGTCAATTCTTTTTATTTGCACATATTTATCTGCAGTTATATTATACCATACATATACCTAATACTTATAATAACAATGCGAACTGACTGTATAGCTATATTTGTATGTGGTATCTCTATCTCAATTAGTTCTTCATGCTCATATCTAACAATGTACATGCTTGTTCTACATAATATTCCATGTATCTCAGTATTATTACTAAAAACCAGTAGTTATATTCTAAAGAGATACAGCCATATATATCTGCACTGTAGATGTAATAGAGCTACTATATACTATACTGCTAGACTACTGGTAAATATAAAACCTGAAACTGTCACATAAGATTGCAGGCATTGCATTAGGTCTTCTCGTATGATATATTCATGTCATCTGTAATGCTTCGTTAAGAAATTCTATATTTTCCTCACTAACTTCCGCATACATTTATTTGTTGCTCGTGTAAGCACCACCTATATAGTAGAGGTTGTGTTGTGTCGTGTGTGGAAGCATCGGATCCAAATTGATTGACAATAAATTCTTTCGCATCATGAAACCGAATGAATAACTTCACTTTTAGCATAATACTACTGCGCAGTAATAATATGCGTTTAAGAATTGTAAGATATATCACACAGAAAGTGAGAGTGGTTGTTAAAAGGTATAAAAGTTACGGTATTGTACCGTAGTTCCATACAAAATGGGATAATGTTTCATTTGATTGAGGGAAGCATTCATTCAGAAAACCCAAGCGTGTAATAATAATGAGTCCGTCATATCATCCGAGCAAAACAGTTAGAGAAAAATTCCTTGTACCTAATAGCCTAATTATACATTGGAAATATACGATTCTGTACAATAGTGTCACTATAGTTCGAGGTAAACCAGAGAGAGATGAGATTCACCTGAAAAATGCAGGTTTACAGGTATTGCTATATAGATCGTGTGTTTTATGCCCTAAGAAGGAAAAACTGTATGTCACGTTGTTTCAAATCTCTATGATTACTTAAAAAGAATTAAGACATGTGAAGAAATACAAGAGTAATGGTAATTCATCTTAAAAGCTCTAATGTAAGACTTTGTCTTTATGAAAACTAGTATTATCTCAATCTGCATTATGTGACGAGTTGATTACATACTATTAACATTGTACATAGCATCATGTGTAGTACGTGTGTGTAATTTACACAGATTCTATACTCATTTACATACATGTAACTACTTAAAGGGAAAAAGAACGTAAGCAAACAATTGCAATGATGAAGCTTATACGCTTACAGTTACGGCGAAAACAAATCTTGTCGAATCTTACATTAAGATAAAGCATCAATAAAATATGATTTTACGATTCCAATACAAATAGGTGACGAGTGTTTACTGTTATTATAAATTGTAATTAAGTTGCCTCACTACCTATGTGAATTCATTTGACTTACAATAATATGTTAAAATTGACTATGCAGAGGGATGGGTGAAGCAAAACAAATCAAGCCTGTTTGCTATTGACGAAATTAGGACGCTAATATTATTCTGCTATATAGATAAACTAGTCTGTTTTGCCAATAATGTTTTGAATGCAAATTGTTGATTTGGGTCTGATCACCTTCAATTTCCAACAAAAGTAAGGCAAAGGATATGCACAGATCATTGTTGTTAGTGTCAGAAAATTATTCCTGTTAGCTCTGTGGGGTGAACGATTCGTAATTGTAATGACCATCCTTATTTATCTACTCTGTGCAGTATAAGTATAGGGCAATTCATTTAGAATGTTATTTTCAAATCATGTTTTTCAAAGTTTGATTGTGCACAAACAAATCTTGCAGACTACCACTACAAGCTGTTATACCACATCTACTTACTAAAAGTACTACTACTAGGTCGCCAGTACATGGAACTTTTACTCGAAGACAAAGTTCATATTTAGCAATATGTTTTTGTTTTTCTTATTCGGCTACTCACGCAAATTAATTGCTTGCATAACGACTAACTGGCTGCTGATTGAAATTGAAACATCGGAATGCGTGTGATGGTAAGTCTCCAAGTTAATAAATCATGTAGGTATCCTTAAGGTATGTGGGTAAGGAATCATTATTACTGCCATTGCACTCTGTTACTGTAACGTATAGAAATAATCTGTTTAGTGTACATGCGTAGGCTTGTTTACTTGGTATATGGAATGCAAATGGGCAATATGTTACAAAACGACATGGGGCGAGAATAAAAGGTGTGCATATATAATGCATTAATAAATGCAATGTGTATTGCAGATCACGTAAAAAACTAGAAATTGTGATTTTTGACATACCCGGAGACAGAATAATTTTACTGTGATATTACAAGTGCAGTATTATTAGTTTTATTATGATACATTGTTACTTCATTTGTTGTTGTTCGACACTGATTTTCGTAATAATGGTTATCATGTATACTGTTTAGTTTGGAACTTTTGCAGATCAGCCAATCTTCTGTTATACAAACGAACTGAATCATAAAATTACCCGCATGATAATTTCTTTTGATATACCGAATTACTAATACCACAGGATAATACTTAATAATGTTACGGAAATAGTTTTAATGTGAACATTTTGATTGAGGTTTTTATGCATTAGGTATTATATAGACAAAATACAATAATATACATGTCTACAGGGACAATCTACACTGTTATGCAAATGGCCATATTTGTTATATTATATTATAATAAAACCGAAGATTGAACTACTAAATGTGTTATGTTGCATCTCATAATTTTCGTGAGGTTACCAGACACCCTTATATGTACACTGCACTGTACTGCACTAGTTCACTTCATTCGGATTTTAAACTTCATGGTTACTTAACTTAAATTTAAGCCATACTTTTATAAAACTAATAAAAACTTCTTTAGATATAGTCACCTTCTGTCCAGTTAAAAGGTAAAAGGTGACATTTGTTCTGTGTATCTGATACTATAACGTAAGAACTAAGGCAATTTTCATTTTTGTATGCAATATACGGGGGATTGTTATGAATCCATAATACTCCACAAAGGTACAGCGTAAAAAATGAGAAGATTAGATCAAAGACAACCCTTAGATGACTTTCGTTAACCGCCTGACCTACATCAATTAGACTTTAACTTCGTGTCCTATAAAGAAATAGAAAATTAATACATTCATACTAAATTGTTCACAACGCATATTATGCATATAAGTATCGAACTATCTTTGTGGTCTTCGAGAATCGATCCAAGTGTACGTAATACGTGATACGTGTGCCGCTCATTCGGCGTGTGTCATGAATGACACAATCCTACTTACTATCTCCACTCGTAACAAAAAACGAAAACATAACAACAAATAAATATTACGACTTTACGACTGTGGAAGTACGTACATAGGTGAGTTCTTTGCTATACATATATGCATGTACAAATATATATACAAAATAATGCATTAAAGTTTGCTATAGCATCTTATTGTTGTTATTATAAAATCATGATGTTGACGATGCTCTGCATATCATTTTATGATGCACTGTCAGTAGAGTACCTTAAAAGTAATCTCTATTTGCCCAGGTACATATAAAATTACATGTGTGCAAGAGATGCATATTGATATAGTGGTAACATTATCCATATACAGAAGACAGTGCAATGTTTAGAAAGAGAAGGAACAAGAGAGAAACAGTTTGTTTGGCAGGAGAATGTTTCTCAAACAGAGATTCGCTATAGGAGAGATATTGTACATTTGTTATTGGTACTGCGGGTGTACGATTACGTTACAATATACGCTCTAACAGGAAATACTCGTAAAGCAATTGAGCAGCAGTATGCAGGAAATTACTTTGGACAAACAACTTTTAGGCTGATTATTCAATAGTCAGGGATTGGGAGTGAATGTTTTAATGCTAATTGTTGTTCTCTATATTACCATTATATCTTCCTTTTTGTCAGGTTTGACTGAGAAACTAAAAGTTGCTTACAAACTTGCGTTCTCTCGTTGCTTGTTGTTGTGTGCCGAATACCTTTATGGAATGGACTCGTGTAAGACTTTAAAAACATTAAATGCACAATTAAATAGGATGAATTAGTACGTGTGTATGCAACAAACGAATTATAATAATATAAGCAGGAGTAGTGCGTTCTTGCATTGTGGTTAGTGTGTAGGGTGTATATACGTTACGTACGTGTGTACCTTGTACTACTGGTGGATTTGGTTTTATGTACGTAGGATGCTTGTTTGTAATATACTTTGCTGTATGAAATGCTGTTAAATAATATTATTACATGTAGGATTTTTTTCGATAATGTTATTCTACTTATAAAGTGTTTATGAATTTCTGAGTAACTAGAATTGCTTCTTTTTGAAGATCAGAGACGATTTTTTCTGCCAAATTCATGTAGTAACGGTGTATAGCACGTACCACGTTATAGATTTGCAGATGTGGGGCTTAAAAATGCTTATGGATTACTTTAGTTACTAATAAGATGAATTAAGGTGACCTAATAAAAATACGAAGTAGGACGAAATGGCCTTTGCTGAAAAAACGTAAACATTTATTTACATAGAATTATTACAGCGACAACAGTATTAGTTTACACGGGTCTCGTCGTGTGTACACCTTCCTACTGAAATGTACAAAATCTACGAAAATTTTTGCTTGCACCACAGGTAAATAGTTGTTGAGCTATAGGTAACACATTCTGAACTACCATCTGTCACTGTCGCTAGTTAAAAACAATATTTCATTAATTCTTCCATTAGAATTAACTCTTTCATTTGGCCTGAACTTATTAATTATTATGACCTATTTCTATTACACTAATTAATGAGAAAAATTCATTATCATTCTATAATTTATATACTCATCTCCTAAGCAAACGTGTGTGTACTGTCTGTGTGAACAATCATAAATGTAAACTGTGTACATACATACATAGGTACATTCACATTTTGATATTTATAAATAATACTATGATATATATAGTAGTACCAAGTACAGTTTCTTTTTCCACTAGTTATTATTGCTCAGTTAATTTTACATGGAATATCTACTTACGTATATCTGTGGAGTGATTACTTTAATTCATTCTAGTAATTCTAGGAATTTAATTCATTAAAGTATAACGTAAGTTTTACTCTGATCAAACGGGGTGGCACAACAGCTGCGCGAGAACTAATCAAGGAACTCACTCAGATAATGAAAGCACTTTAAAATAATTGACAAATCATTTTTATGAACAGAAAAGCACAAGCATTTACATTTCACACACGAATACAAAGCGTTGGATATTATTATTGACTCATGAGTCTTTGGAAATACTTTTCAATACAGTTTCCAGCAATAATTATAGAAACATGGAAGATTTTTTTAGACATACATTTAAGATATACGCACAGAACATATTGCGACGCGTTATAATACGGATACATACAGCGCATAGTTACATTTACATACAGAAACGATAATCACACTTACATTCTCAACTTTTTAGTAATACATAGTATTAGTATACTTACAGGGTTGACGAATCACTACTACACATAGTGTACACATAATAGCATAAAATTACACACTACTGGTTAGTCTCAAGAAGAAACTTTATAGCTAGCTACACACGAAACTAATATGTAATTAGTAATACCGTGCGCGATAACAAATTCAATGAATATCAACGAGATGATGGCACTAATCACAACACAATTTTGCACAATGACAAAAAAATGTTAACACACAAAAAATTACTTACAGACATTAAGGAAGGTACTATCATTAATATCCTTTTCAAAGTATACAACATAGTTATAAGCAACAGAATAAAATTACAAGTACAGTACAAGCTAAAACCGCTGTGGCGATACTTTCCTAAACCCTAAGACATTTACATGTTAATATTTTGGTGTAGTTATCTTATTATGACATGATTACATATCATCTCGTGTTCATTGTTTGTTAGTACATTTACATGGTGGTTGTCCAACTGTAATGATACAAAAATGTAACACAATAAATTCATGTCACATAATTTATTTGCTATTATAACTATTAGTATAAGGTCAAAGTTCGATGCTGCAGGTTTACAGTTTCCAATCCAGTCATTGTTAAATTAAAAAACAAAGGGTTATTTTGTATTGTTTACAGATTCAGGAGGTTTGTTTACAAACAATAGTAAACTTTACAGCTCAGGTAAATATTATGACAAAAATTAAACTCTGGTTCAAAAAAGCGGACAATGATGTAAGAAAGGACTAAAAATCATTATCATTATTTGTTACACAATTTTTATTCTATAGTATAATTTCGTTAATCGTGTGTACCGTGTATGTATGTTATGTACATGTCACTGTCATGTCAAACTCGATCTACTTACAAATTACCAGTTGCTAAACTTCTTTTATCAGAATCATACCATTAGCTTCGTAAGCCTCTGATACACCTTGTGTCACAAATTTTATGGAATTATTAGTTTCGTGATGTTACGTATAATACACATTTGCTATACTGACTATAACAGTAAATAATTGATCAAATGAAAGGTTATGATTTTTATAAAATTATTCTAAGTTTAATCATACTCTAATTGAAGCAACGCTCTTACTTCATGTTATTGTTACCACAGATGTTTAAAAATCAGATGCGATAAAGATTATTAGTGTTGTATTGATAAATAAAGTCTTTAGAGAGATAATGTAATTACCATTACATTCCCATTCTATATATACGATACGCATTATTAAAGTCAACACTAACACTAACAGTATGTGAAAGTGTTCGTAGTGGATAGTATGGTTAAATAGAGTACATCTAAATACGTACAGATACTGATAAGTATATACAGACTCTTTAGAAACTTATATAGGTAGTTATTACAAGTAGTCGCTGTTCCTATGTTAGTTGTTAGTTATTTTGCTAATTTGTATACAGTTCAGTATGAGCTATAGTAAAAGAGACGAAATTTTACTAGTTATCGTTATCGGTATGTGTACATTGTAATAAAGTATTATTTAATTTACCTTAGTTTTGAATAGGAAGATTATTTAGTAACGATTTTGCAAAAAATTCAATCGATTCCTCTGATTTTATTACAACAGGCAACTTGTCTCAATTTCCATACTTATGTAATGTTTGAAGGCAAAGTTTCGTTCAAGTCTTTTCTGTCTTTGTCTTCAAACAACATTTTTTGTTATCGTTCAAAATCTAAGTGAAAGTATAAGGTACAGTATTCTACACGCTTAGAACTGAGTAGTCGATATAGTGCTAAAATTTACTCTATTTCCTAAATGTCCAGTGACTACTCTATTTCGCACGAAACGATTAGTTGTAACACCGGGGAATCTAGTTTCACCCGATATAGAGTAAAATTTTTACTCTATATCGACCAAGCATTACTCTAAATTGAGTGAGGTATAGGACTTCCCATGTATTCGTTATTCCCCTATATTGATCAAACCCATTAGTCTATTTAGAGTAACGTTACCCTACATAGAGTAAACCAGCATATTACAGGGAAATCTAGCTTAAATGCTCCTATTGCCCCATATTCAAAATTTCAGCCAATAAAATGTCCGCAATGCCCCAAATACAAATTACAGTTTAAAATGTTTTTAATTAATTTTATTACTGATTCGAACAATATTATTTGCCAATCAAGACAGTAGTAAATAACAAACAGATTTTAAAATAAAGTAAATAAATAAATTTTTAACATTATACATTACACATTATGTACATTATATCTTATTATGTTGTTTAATTACATTTATTTAATAATGCTACTTATTTAGACACAATTAAATGACAACTTCAATTGAGCTCAACAATTAAAATTCAAAAAAAAGATCAAATTAATTGTTTAATTACATTAATTATCCAATTAAATTAAATGAAGAAACAATTTAAATTAATTAACGCAATTTCATTTAGCGGAGACAGCTTAAATCAACTAAGACAATTTAAATTAAATGTTTAATTAAATACTAAAACACTAAGTTAAGTAAAACAATTGAAATATATAAACAGAGTTTAGTATTCATATGGAATAAGATATTGAAATACCCATACAATATTAATAAAATCTAATTTGTCTAATTTGTTGGTTTATTCCTTGGGTTGTTAAGGAATAAAACTTGTAGACGTAGATGATCAGCATCTTGAAAATAGGATAATATCTCTAAAATCCAGTCTGCTCTCCATTGATCTGGAAAAATAATGTTCACAATTATAAATAACTTGTAGCCAGTGGTGAATGCATAATAAAATATTATGGTTAAAAATGTATTACCTTTCACTAAATACTGACGCAGTCGCCAGTGAAGTAAAAACTATTTGCAACTTTCGTATGGAAGCCACGGTCAGTTGTTTTCGAAATTCATTTGACCAATTACTTGACCTGTTGAAATAAAATAAATAAATTAGACTAATATTATCTCCGGCAATATACTACCTGTAGCAATCAAACCCATACAAACAGCCAGCAATTGTAGCAATCAAACCCATACAAACAGCCAGCAACTGTACCAATCAAACCCATACAAACAGCCAGCATCTGTAGCAATCAAACCTATACAAATAACCAGCAACTGTAGCAATCAAACATATACAAATAATGAATATATGTAGCAATCAATCATATACAAACAATCCCTACCTGTAGCAATCAAACCTATACAAACAGTTACTACCTGTAGCAATCAAAGCTATACAAATAACCAGCAACTGTAGCAATCAAACCTGCATTCAGGTCCGTTAGCGATAATACCTACATTCGCTACCGTTAGTAATCAAACTGGCAGTTTGCATTAAAACCAATCAGTGGTGATTACTGTTTCACCATTAACAATGAAACAGTAATCACTGAATCACTACTTGAGCAATTATAATATTTGTCACGTTTACATAAATAGCAAACATGGTAACAAATTTTAATATTTTCATTGGGGGCTTGGATTGCTTAAGGATGCGATTGATTGGTTGGAAAATTAATTGTTATTTATTTAGGCCATACATAGAACATTTGTGAATTAATATTAATCTTAAAGTGATAAATTATTCAGATACATTAGTTAAATATTGTTCTGTTTATATGAAATATTTCATTGGTCCGCCAATAAACTTCAATAGCACAAAAGCAAAATAACACCGCTGTAAAAAGATCTAAATTGCTATTTGAAAATGTAAACTAACACTATGTTAATTGAAATTTTTAACTCAATAAAATTCATTATATTTGTAAGTAGTAAGACTTTTGAAAATACATTACTTTGAAATGCGGATGGTAAATGGGATGGATTTATTATAATTTAATGAAAAATTCTTACCCCAATGCCCAAGATATGACAATACACTATTCACAGATTCCAAGTTTCCAAAGAGTCTAAGTTTCCAAAGTGTCCAAGTTTCCAAAGAGTCCAAGTTTCCAAAGGATCAAAGTATTCAAAATATTCCTAGTGCAACTGCTTATTTTGAAATTGTGTAATAATAGGCCGTTAGCAGATTCTTAAAATGTCGCGCGTTTTTGGTGCGTCTGTCATAGTACTCTATTACTACTAAAAGTGCATTTCTTTACTCTAAATCGAGTAATTCCAAGTACTGGTAGCAATACTTTAAATGAATGAATTTTAGTCGGTGCTCCAACTAATGAGTTAGTACAAATAGAGTAATAATATTGGTGAGTTTTGCTCTATATTGAGCACTGAGAGTCACTAGGTTGAACCAACTAATCAACTTTTCTAAGCGTGTATGTATATTATTTGGTTTGTAAAATTCGTGTTAGTTTTGTTTTGTAATGTACGTGTGTAGTTCAGACTACGATAATTTTGATAGGGCAGAGATTAGAATACAATCATTTTTCCTGCATGCATTTGTTTGTTTTCATTACCGGTAGAAGTAGTCTCGTGGTGAAGGTATCGTAATAATTGTATACTTTGTAAATGTCTTACTAATTACCTAATACTAAGCATCTATCAGTCCATCTCTTTAAATTCTAAATCCTTGAGTTTGGTATATTATTATTGAAGTTTTTTTTTTGACACGCCTAGAAAATTATATCATTACGTACATTTCATGAATTGAATTATTATTCTACACGGTACAGATAAAGTAAGACATCTAGTTAATTTCTGCATAAGTGTACACATACATAATATAATCTTATACATCCATCGGTAAGACATTTCTAGGAAAGCAAGAGTTAACACTATCTTCATCTGTCACGGAAAACCGGAAAATAATAATGCAGAGAGACATGAAAGGCTAACTAGTAAGTATAACATGACGACCGGGTTCGGGTTTCCATGATGGACTTTGATAGTCCTAAGTAGGTTCGTGAAATCGTGTCACAGAGATAATTTTCAGTAATACTAGATTAAAAATTTCATTTCGTAAGACTTACGTTGCTCAAGAAATGGGAACTAACTTTTGACTACCAGCACTCTTCTTGTAGTGGTACCTTAATATTATTTTTGTTAATACCTAAGCTATAATAATAATATATTATTTTTATACTAGTGTAATTGTAAGTTCCAACATTAAAATGTTTTACATAAAATTAATTTCGAATTCTAAAAGTTTTGCTGTCTCTTTCTCTTGCAATCCATGGCATCCATAATAGGCTGCCGTTTCGCTTGGTATCTTTCTTTTAATGCGTCGATTTCCCTTTCCATCTCACTATCCAGGTTGGCGATTTTTTTCTCTAAGTCATCATAGCTAAGAAACTTTAACTGAAAGAAAGAAAAGAATTATGCCACATAAAAATAACGAACCGTCATAACATTATTTAAGAATGGTCAGAGTATTAGAAAGATTTTGTGGTTTGGAGAAGACTTACAAATTCAAAGTCCATATTATCAATAAATGTTTTGCTATATTTGGCATTAAAGGCAGCTTCCAAATTGACTTCAGGTCTTCGTAACTCTACTTGAGGATACGCCTGAGCACCCGGTTGGCCATTATTGTACTGTGGTCCTCCGCCTCGATAACCCAAAATAGCAGATGAAGCCCCACACATGCCACTGATTTGACTCAACTGTCTTTGAAGCCTTTGAGCAAACTCCTTTTGTTCCTCTGCTGTCATTTGTTTTGTGTCGTTATAAAGTACATGAGGTTGATTGAAAGCAGGAGGTAAATGTACGGGAGGCAAAGTCGAGTTCCGAGGTAAATCTACACACACAAGCACAATTATACACTAAAGTCAGCTACAGAGCATACGGTTACAGTTTACGATTACTTTACATGTTACAGTACAGAGAAGTCTCCCGTACTCTACAATGCTTTACGATTTTACGATTTATTGGATTATTTTGCACGTTTAAAATCTTTAATTACCACATCCATAGCACATAAATAAATAATATCGCCATTTACCAATTGTAAACCTTTCCAGATCCAACAACAACAACAAAACATAAATAGTATTTTTAATGTTAGTAATGATTAGTCATGTTAAAATTCAGTTTACTCCTAATAAGTAATTAAAAGTGTGTATGCCAATTTGAATGAAATAATATTAAGACATAACGTGAAATTTGTCAAGTACAGTAGTGACTGATTTCAGGTATGAAATGAAATAAAAATCGAGATGAAACGATCTTCTTGGATCTTGGATTTTACGAGATACAAACAATTCCTCACTAAAAAATGAAAGAAAACAATATACATAAACGTTGATGGCAGTCGGACTGACATGCACCGGTTCTTTGAGATTTAGAATGACACTGACAAGTGCAGCTTTTCGGCTCATCGGCATACAGAAATCCCACAACTTTCCTCAGACAGCATTTAAAAAATTGTATGCCGATATCAATAATCCAACAGGTAAGCAGAAATGGATACTCCCAAACTAAACAGAAGTCAGAAACAGAATACAAAATATTGTCGTGACTTGTTGTCCTTGTCGTGTACACATTTCATGAGTCTTTCTTGTCAGAGATGCCTGAGGAAAACTGTGAGATTTTTCATGCAGATTGCAGATGTTTTACTGCAAAGATCAAATGCATCAACTTTATAGTAAAACTAATTGCTGCTGGAAAACGAAAAGAGAAATGTTGTAACATAATAATACTTATTTACCCTTCCGTGCAGATACACACCGGTGAATACTACATACTTTACACACACAGAACACACTTTGTATTATATTCCTACTATTATAATAATAGCATTGTTATACATAACCAAACGAACATACCATTTCCATAAGCATGTCAAATGTCAACCGTCACCTTAGTCGTCATCACCAACACCAACACCAAACCAAATTAGTAATAATGAGGGGGTAAGTAGGATTAGAAAAATTATAAGAACACACACAGGTTATCATCAAATTAGTTTAGGAACACACAGTCAAGGGCGTAACTACGTATGGGCTCACCGGGCTTGAGCCCCCCCCCAAATTCCGGAAAAACAGACAAAATTTGCGGCCGAAGGCCGCAAATTTTGACGTTTTTTGGGGTTTCAGCCCCCCAGACGGCTCGAGCCCCCCCCAGTACTCATTTCTAGATACGCCCCTGCACACAGTGCTAGTATAATAAATATTAATGCCCCCATTAATCCCATTAACATGATTGTTATTTATCCTACATTAAAAGCAACATAGGTAATTTACCCGTTTTGTGTATAAAAGCCCCAGGAAAGAATACCATGCAAACAACAAATAATGCACTGGAGAAATGAAAATGTCAGTGTGTTAAAAAAGAAATTTGCGTACCCAATTTGTCTTTGGAACTTTTCATGAGGTCGAATTGAAATGATAAAATGATAAAAAATGAAAAAGGATGATGAAATAAATATGAAATACGTACTGGTGTAGTTTGAGACCAAGGCTGGGTTTGTATATGGATTTTGACTTTGATTACCGTTGGCTGACTCGTTGGGATTTGTACTGCCGTTACTTCCTGATGGAGAATCTTTTTTGTCAAAATGATCCAAAAAGAGTGGTCGATAGGATTTCTTGCTCAGATCCATTTCAGCTGTGTCATGTCCTAGGATTATTGCAGATTGACTTACAAAATTGCGTCTTGTTATATAATAATTATGATATTTAAGAACTTTTAAAATAAGAGCAGTGAACAATACGTTTCATCGTTGAATCTTCGTCTTCCCCATCTGAATTAATAACCATAGTTCCCAAGTTGGATTCAAGTTCAATGGGGTTGTCATAATCAGGGACAAGTGTGCCGTGCGCAGAGTGAGCTATCATTGTCCCATCATTATCACCATTTTCATCATCTAACATTCCAGGTATAAGAGTCCTATCGTCGACAGATTTCATTGTCTTGTCGTTGGAGTCCTTGTTTTAAAAACAAAATCATTTAATTCCTGCATTACCAAGATTTTACTACAACAAGAGCACAACTGCTTAATAGGTTTGGTATTTGTATAGAGGTAGTATTAGTATCTACCCAGAAATAATGTTGGACTTTAGATACCAGATTTTCAAGAAAGCCAAAAATCGGTCTTTGCTATAAATGGAACAAGACAAGAAAATAATTTTTTAAAAACATAATACAATCCTTACAGAAAGCTCATGCTTGGTTAGCATTTTGTTGCTACAATAATAATAATTTTGAAAAAAGAGTTCATTCAAAGCAACAACTTTGCAAACTTAAAGTAATTTACTATAAATCAAATACGACAGTAAAAAACAAATCGACATTACTTGTACTGCTTAACGAAATACAAAACTACAAAAATAATCATTAGGGATATGAAGTACGTTTTAGCGTTTACCAACAACACACCGAAATATTTAATACCTAACCTATTTAACAAAACAGTGCTGTGTATTTTTACAGTAAATAGCACGCAGTGTCAACATATATACCAACACAAACGAAACATATTCGAGTACCGTTAAAAATTGTGGGCAATTCTACCTGAAAATTATTGCTGTCTGAAGATGCGGGCCCTTTTGTAGGATATATTCCATTTTGAAGATTTTCTCTTATATCTCTAGCTTCATTAATCATTCCCATTAAAATAGACGCAGGTTTTGAAAATTGTGTGATAAAATCGTGATTCAAGAGCTCTTCAGCAGTAGCTCTATTATCTGGATTCTGCAATCAAACATAATTATCACATTCTTTAAACCAGACACGTAATTCAATTCAGCACTATTAGCTTACAAACATCAAAAGAAAGTTCGTCGATGATTAGTCTTGAAATAGAATAGCATGATCTTGAGTAATTGAACATAATGATACCTTAACTAGACATCTTGATACAAAATCAACAAATTCGGGAGACCATTGGTCAATATTCCTAAAGGATGGTGGTGGTTTGGAAGGTATCATGAATATTACTCTCATCGGATGAATATCTCCATAAGGAGGTCTTCCTTCTCCCATTTCAAGAGCAGTAATTCCTAAGCTCCAAATATCCGCTACACAGTCATAACCTATTTCTTGAATGACTTCAGGAGCCATCCAAAAAGGAGTTCCAATAACAGTGTTCCGCTTAGCCATAGTATCCTACAAATGGAATTTCAGATTAGAATACATAAATAATTCATCTATTGTTATGTTTGACGGAGCCATTACTTTCTTACAAGTCTCTCTTGCAATACTTCACTCAAAAAGCATACCATATATGATCTTCGAATGTTGATACAGTCCATAAGATTTTTATTACAACATTTGAAGTCAATAATGGTAACAGTAGCCATATCAAAAAATCATGAGAATTCCAATAGCTTTTACTATGCCATTAACATTGTAAAGTAATGCTATACACATTATAATTCTTGTGCATTATCATCACAATGTTTGGTTGGTCTGTGCATTTAAATAGGCACATTCACATTCCCAAGCCCTTTGCACGGAATACATATGTAATATGTAGTAAGTATTGATCAAGCAGAGACTCGTGCCTATCCGTAAATAGAACACCTTTACAATATTTATTTGGAAAAATCCCGATGCTTACTGTTAGTTGACCAGCAACGCCAAAATCAGCTAACTTTGCGTGACCTGAAAAGTTAAATAAAAAAACTTATACTACTTATTCTACATCATAAAGAAACATAAAATAAACGTGTGTAACGAAATAATACCGCACCTTCACTGTTCAATAGGATGTTTCCTGCTTTGATGTCTCTGTGTATTTTCTTTCTTGCATGGAGATACTCTAGTCCTTTGAGTGTATCTGTTAAAACCGTAGCTATCTCATCTTCTGTTAGCGTTTTCTTCCTCAGTCGCATTAAATCCGATACAGATCCCGCACCACAGAATTCCATCACAATCTGAAAGTAAATTACAATGAATGAACATGTGCATATGCATGTAATTCAAAACTAGAGTAAATCCAATCATACTAACTAACTACTAATTTAAATATCTACATCCATGTACAAATAAGACCACTCACTCAGTAGAGAGATCTATATAGTCCCCCAGGTTTAAAATCGATTCATTTTGCTCTGATCCTATCTACTAATACATTCTGACAAGCATAACTGCATCTCACTTCAAGCAAAACCGACTTGGCGTATTTTCCTACAAGTTTAGATGTGTACCTTGTGTGATAGGATAGCACACAATATAGCATACCCCAGATACTTTTGGCGACCTGCTATGCCATAAGTACAGTATGAATTTAATGATACAATTCTTCATTTATTACTCGCTATTGCATAGATCGAGCAATTGTAATTGTTTACATATTTATGTACTGAGTAAAGAGCTACTACTGACGTCACAAACATAGGTACATTCACTACATGTAGGAATATGACCTGAAGGTATAAAATGTTGAATCGACATGAGCTTTATAGCAAACTACTTGTGAGTGAGCAACTTGAAGATTTAAACCTACTGTACCTGTTTCGTTTTGAGAAAACAGCAAATGTTCATTAATAATGACTTTATATCTAAATTAGTCGATGTGTGTGTACTCTGTGTACGCACGCAGTGCAGATCTGATTGTGAGTCAGAGTTGGAAGTAGAGACTACATATAATGACTATTGTAAAATAGAAATGATCTTCGTTCACTTACAAAATAAGAAAGTTAAGTATAATAAATGTACACATTCCTAACAGAATTTACAGCCAGCATGTCTCGCTGCAAAATTCCAGATTTACTTTGATACGTGGAAACCACATAGGTTGTTTAACATTTTAATCTAAACTCAAGCCAGAGCCAGACTGATTGTGAGTTTGAGTATCACTGTATCGTATCACCGCACAAATACAACCCGAATGTTTACACGGCAAACACTTTGTCGTTTAAATGTGTGGCAACAAATAATCTGAGTGAACATGTCAGCATAATTTATAAGCACATAAAATTCATGAAATGACTCATTCAGATACATAATATACAACAGAACTCAATAAATTCACAATTGAGCATGTGTGTACACTTTCTACTGCATAGCTTACTAAAATGCATCCACAATAGTCAAAAATAGGGGCAACACTAGTACAAAAGTAATTATAGCGGATGTAATTAAAGGGTCATAAACTAAATTACAAAGAAAATATGGCTAACAACTTGGCTAGGTCGACTTTCAATACTTAATGCGCATTAAGAGGAAAATTATATGCCAATATAAGCGCATTTATGTACCTGAAGGACAGATTATTATTTAGAACTACAATTAGACACATATAATTCATATCCACGTACATGAATGTGACAGAAATAATTACTTACCCATAAGTCTGTATTTTTAAAGTAGCTTCCATAGTATTTAACAACATAGGGACTGTCACACTGTTGCATGATGGATATTTCTTTAATAATTTCTTGTAGATCTGTGTCGACTGGAACTTGTTTAATGGCCAAAACCTGACCTGACTCTTTATGTAACGCTTTGTAAACACTGCCGTAAGATCCCTCCCCTAATTTACATATGATGTCAAACACCTCTTCGGGCTGTCGGGTTAAACTTTCCTCCGAGAGTTTCTTCAACTCACTGCAAAAAAAGAAATTTATTGTTAAAATGCGGTAGCAATGTGTTTGTACATAAAATATAATTAAGAAATGTACTTTCCTTAGGAAAGCTCTAAGTGAAAACAATAACATTTTAAAAATTCATTTTATAAAGTACGAACCTCTTGTTTGTCGGAGATGCAGACTCCATTTTTCCAAAAGTCTTCTTTAACTAGTAATGATTTGAAAATCGGCGAATTTGTATAGAGTCGCGATTTTTATGGCAAAATAATCAAATACTAATAATAAACTGCAAATTAGGAATTGTTTTAGATTCAAATACCTCCATAATAACTTTTTGACTAAAATACCGTGCTTAAAGCAAATCCTGCTTTACACACAAAAAACAAAAGCAATGCACTTCACTCACTTCCTGGCTCACACGCACAAATATTTATATTTATGTACTGTATGCATACAATTAAAACTCTAGTCTGTCAATATTAATTTGTGCAAATGTGCACATCCTCTTTCCAGACGTTTCGGGTTGTAAATACTTTGCATACAATTACATTCAATATACTCTAAAAATATATTAAATAACCCAGAATTTTTGAACTCTTGCCCATTTTTAAAGGACACTGCACTTTTAGCTGGATTAGTATAGGCAAACAGTAAATGTGTAACTCAAAGGTGAAGAAAACGATTAATAAAAATAAGAGTTAATATTCTGATATGATAATGATGAGAGACGAATCAAGATTTTCGATTGATCAGAAAGTGAAAAAGAAAAGTGAACGTGTATGTTTACTTAATGTTTAGTTTCAGTGTGTAATGTATTTTCTACAGAGCAGTGCAGTGCGTATGTAGTGTATCAAGAAAGAATAATATCTTCTTTGTATTTCTATACAGACATTTTTCTAACACTTACAGATCCTAGTATATACCTTAAACGTTAAAGCACACCACACAGCACTGAAATGTAGAACTGATAACTAATATAATTTAGTAAGTTTGCTAATATCTCTCTAAGCAGTCAAAGTCAGTCTGTATTATCTATTGTTATTATGTTACGCTACGGTGCTTGCTGTATATACTCTCCTCGAGTGTGATGTGATATAAAAAAGATAATTATAAGCAGCAGACAGTCAGAGTCAGGCAGACTGAGGGAGAATCGTTCTCTAGCGCCCCAAAGTAACTGGTGGAGGATTTTCTATGCATTTAATCCACTTGTGCTCACAGAATCATATTCTGCTGTGCGGGAATCAAAGAATTATCAAGGGAAACCTGCACTTTGCTTATACACTAATTCACATACACCTACACCTACTTGATCTGCAGCAGATCACATTTACCTACATCTGGATGCATGTCTTATGCTTATATTTACCTACAACGTGTTAAAAGCTACATGATACTATTATGCTCTACATACACAGATAGTTTTTTATGTGCCAGAGATGCAAAACTAATTTTTATTTTTTCACGACAAAAATATCATTATTGCATTTTTCTGATACATCATTCACATAATGAATGTTCAGAAGTTTAAAATATACGCATCTAATTTTGAGATTAAAGTACACATAAATACTGAATCTGTACTTACAAATAATACCGCTTCATGATTTTAGTTTATACATAAAATAAATATTACCACCGAGAATGATGTTTTCAGGTACATAAAGCACAAATTTTAAGGTGTCTTCGGTTTGGGTTTAGAATCCACCAATTGTCGAATCGAAGGTCGGTTTCCGTTAAAGAATTCCTGAATCTCCTCCAAAGTTTTCCCCTTTGTTTCCGGGACGAAGAAGCAAACGAAGGCAATTGACAGGACTGTAGCGACTGCGAAAAACCAAAATGAGCCAGCATTTCCAAATGCTTGGGATATATCTTCGAAAAATCGAAGAATAAGGAATGATAATGTCCACATGGTACAAGTTGCAAGAGCTGAAGCCATTCCTGTAAAAATAAAAGATTATTAAATTCAGTAAATAAATGTTACTGCCAATTATGTAGTAGATATCGACATAATATTTTCATTAGTATATATATTACCAACTACAGAGGTAGGCAATAGCTCTCCGACCATTGTCCAACTAACAGGGCCAAGTCCCATAGAAAATGCAGCAATGTAAACTACTAAACAAGCTAAGGGTAGCCACCCAATTGAATCCACGTCCGATTTGTTGTCTTTCCAATAAAAAAATAATCCCAATATTGCTAAAGATATTGCCATTATTACATCAGTTACTAACACAAGTAGTTTTCTTCCAGCTCTGTCTACAAGTGGTAGTGCTATGGCGGTCGCGACAACTTGAACTATTCCCATGATAATCGTCGAAATGTTAGGATCGATATTGGAACCAGCCTCACGAAAAATATTGACAGTGTAGTTTGAAATGGCATCAATACCACTGAGTTGCTGACATGCCATAAGACCAACAGTAATACACACTGGCTTACAAATCGAAGGAGCACACAAATCTTCCAAAGATGCGACGTTTATACTATTCACCTCAGCACTCTGTTCTATCTGTGTAAAATAGTTTATTATAATATTAGTTGATAATACACTTCAGATTTCAAAATACATTAATGTCCATTTGAAATATACAATTAAGTATAGTTTACCACTTCTATTTCTTGTTCTACTTGATCCTCATTTGTAGCTCCTCGAAGCCAAATAAGTGACCGAACAGCTTCCTGTCTTCGTCCAATCCCCAAAAGATATCTCGGCGATTCAGGAACAAGCACCATTGCGATTAAACATATTACCGGAGGAAATGCACTTATCAGTGCCTGATATTGCCACGTGGCAAACATTCCAATGATATAAGAGAACAGAATTCCAATAACAATCATTAACTGAAAACACGAGCCAAGAAATCCCCTGAAATGGGCTTCAGATATCTCGCCAATGTAAACTGGAGCGGCCACACAACCAGCACCACCACACATACCTAGACATAAATATAATAAATATAATAAATCTGTGCAGTAATCATACAAACAATTTCATAAGTAATGCATGAAATAATTCTTTGAATCTAATTGTACAGTTTAGTCTAGTGGTATAGGCAGAATACACAACGTACCTATTATAAATCTCCCCACACAAAGCATTGTTACATTGGTTGAATATGTAATTAATAGCCATCCACCAGTTAACGGAAGACAAAGAATAACCATCGTTTGCTGTCTTCCGAATTTTTCAATCATTACCCCAGCCGGGAAAACGGCGACGATACATGCTAACTGTAAAAAACAAAGCTGTGAACCTTTTTGCAAGAAATGAAATACATCAATAATCAATATGAATCAAAATACAAGTATTTATACAAAAATATAATATAGTTACGATTACAGCTACTACTATTGGGCACTCACAGATGCTATCGATGTTATCCATGACTGTTCATGTAATGTGACAGGAAAAGTTCCAGAGTCAACTAAACTTGGAACGCCGGTCGATGCCCACCCACAAGTATTTCCAAGACAAAATGCAGCAAGGGTTGCTGGAATGAATAAAATGGCAACATTATTTATTTATTTAATATTTAAAACTATGCATAGAAAATTTGAATGAATATTTTGTGAACTATCTACCTGCAAGAGCAGCCAATATCTGCGGTTGTTTCTTTGGAACGAAATCAACTAAAGGAATACTTTCAATATCATCCATATTATTGATCACGAATGTCATATTATAAAATAAAATTAAGATTCCGTTCCTGAACTTTTCACCAAATATTGATTTAAAATTTTAATGACGTATATGTGTCTATATTCTAGTGTCATGTGACAAGTTTTGCAGTATTTCACCATTCACTCTTTAAGATTTACTGTTTTACAACGAAAACGAATTAATGATTGTCCTTTAATTCAAATTCTAATTAGCTGTAAAGCATTAGACAAATCAATATGTTTTAAATCACAGACTCATTTAAAATTGTTTTGTACTTCGCTTCGCAAAACCGCAAACAACAAAGTAGCTTCTAAAACTAAAAAAGTGGAAACTCTTCTAAAATCTACATGTAAATATCAGGTACAGATAAACAGATACTTCCACTTCCAACGTTCTTAAATTAAACTGACTAACTAGGTATAAGTTAGTCAATAGTTCTAGTTCAATAGTCGATAGTTCTTATCGTAAATATGCGTGTACTGTAAACTACACTGCCGGTACTAACTGCGACCACATTTACATGGGACGTGTAATCACAAATGAACGAAATGTTATTAAATATAGCACAGTAATTACGATAACACCCACTGATAAATGTAAAGCTGCTTAAGTGTCATGATTATGTAAATGTTTCACTCTTTACATTCTTATGTAAGTGTTGTCATTTTTATTATATCCTAATTTAAACACATCTCAACCGCCTCCTTTAACAATTATCAAGGATTCCTAACTATCCGGACAATCCGGAGAATGGAGAATCCTGACTGTGATTTCATGCCACACACACGCCACACTCTCACAGTGGAATATGAACAGTAATGCATACTATATTTCATATTTGTCGCTTTTTGATGTTAAATGTGACTATGCGACATTTTTCATGACTTTTCCAATGGATTCCAAAATAATTAAGCAGTAGATTGCCAAAATCATACGTAATATTACAATAATAACTGACTTATAATAACAGTTAGTTGGTATAAAATGGCGTGGGTATGTTTATTCGATAACTGTTGAGATTAAACTGAGACTAATAAGTTAAGCAATATTTCGAAATACTGCAAATTTTGAATAATAAGAATCTAAATAAATAAGTTTTATTATTTATATCTAATTTCTATTATTTTATGCTCCATATTTTATGGCAGAAAGGTAGGAAGGATTATGAAATAAAAAGTAACATGGTTAAAGAGAATAATTATTTATTATTTTTTAAACGATAATATTGACTCAAAACGGAAAGTTTTAACATTCTTCCGCCATTTTATACTTGATACTTGAATCAGATTTACATTTTACCTCATACTATCAATATTATAACTTGTAAAGAAACTTCAGATATTCTATGCTAAAAATCAAACTCTGATAAAAACCGATTAGCTTTCTTCATCGTTTTTTGTAGGAGCACGGTATTAACTTCAGCGGTGGAAGTTTACCTTTTACTTGACTCATAGGCCGAATTTTCATAAATTCTAATAATAAAAATACATCTCCCTGAACTGTAGTTTGTTTTTCGTCTCCCTTTTCGAAATTGCCTTGTTTAACTTTATCTTTAGTAACAAACCCAAACTTTTTCATTTTCTTAACAAATCCAGATGCGTTGTTTTCTGGAAATCGACTGCCAACTTCGGCTATCTTTAGAATACCCCTGAAAATAAATACAATGAAAAAACCAATCAAAATTATTTATTTCAATTACTAAATTGAAATGATAAACTAAAGAACAGAACTCAGAAAGAACATACTTTTGTTTAAGGACTCTACTAGCTTCGGCAATAAATTTTGCCACGTCCGTTCCCATTAAAGACAGGCAGAATACAGCAAGGTCTACACTACCATCTTTCAATGATGTCGCCGTCATGTCACAAGCAGTTACTCTGTCATTTAAGGCAAATAAATCAAAAGAGTGGACTTTATGGGGAACTGAAGCGGCCAGTCTGGCTTCGCCACAACCAAAATCGGCAATTATGCGATCTTGAGGTAGCTTTTTCTTTATGCTCTTAATTATGACATCCAATGGGTCAGTCGGCCAATGCTGGATTCTTTCTTTGTAAGCTGTATGATACTTTTGGAACAGTTCTATACTTGAGTTGAAGGCTAATTGTGGGCTTTCATTAACTCCTTGATCCAGCTCTTCATTTATTTGTCTAAAATTCAATGATGAGGTCAAGAATTAAGTTTTTTACACGTATTTTACTTAGAATACTTTATACATGCAATTTTTCCCCAATTATGAATTTTACCTGAAGCGTGCCGCTTCCAGCCTTTTCAACATACGATTTCTCAAAGACTCGGTTTTGTCAGTTTTATTGGAATTTCCTTGCTTTGCAGAATCTTTTGTTAGCTTGGGCATCTGCTTTTGCTTTGGAACAGCTTCCAATTCTTTTGAAGATTTCTTTGGTTTCCATTTGTTCTTAGGTCTTTTCTCTACAATACAAAGCATAATTTTGAATTTAAAAAACAGGTATTGTACAATATTTATGTAATTATACTATTATAATTTTACACTTGATAATTTGTAAATTGTAATTCCATAAAATACCTTTAATCATTTGATGTTTTGCAGAAGAATTTTTCTTCTTTGTAATTTTAGCTGTCTCATTAGATGATTTCTTTCCTTTCCGAACATTGTTCTTCTGCTTAACTCCAGATTTATTTGAATTTGGTTTTAGCTTGCCCATTTATTTAATTAAACAATTAAGTTTTAATAAATCTCTTTAAA
>JABASD010001982.1:0-31711 GCA_019776165.1 Pogonognathellus flavescens
TTAAACGTTTTGTCACTGAGCAACATTCAAAACCACTGTTTGTGATTTCTAAAAACCCCTTATTACACTCAGCCTCTCATGTGTATGTAATATAGTATTTTAATTTTTAATAGAAGGAGAACTTCAAAAAATGTAATTTAATATTTCTATATACAGATATTCAGCATTTCTCAAGTATTTCTAGTTTCTAAAATACAAAATCTGATTACTTATAAAATATATTGGAAAACTAACAATTGTTTAATATGTGCCAAAATTGTAATAATCTCAGACTATATACAGAATATACACTCAATTATTGTGTAGGGTATTATATATATTGTGTAAATTATTGTATATATTTACTGTGTTAATATAATAAATACATTAAAAAACTGACACGAACCGTTTTCTTACATTTTACATGACAGCAATATTTCATGACCAGAATGACCACATGAATGGCCAATCTCCTGAGTCCTCTACAGGTATAATATAATATAACAGGTATAACATCTTATCTTAGCCTTGAACAGAACCAATCGATCATTTTAAAACTGAACAAGTATATATATACTGCTACATAATAACTAAACTATAGTCTACACGACACAACCGTGACTTAGATACCTTAAAACACTACACACTTAGATATAAACTGCCTTTGCTCTTCTGTGACTTCAAACGACTAAACTAAAACGTTCCCAATGACTCTATTATTATACATTATAATAATAATAAAGGTAATTCCTTTCATTACATAATGAACTATGATCAACGTTCTTTCAAATAAAAAGTCAACAGAGCCTCTATCGAAAGTCTAATCCATTCAATGTCGCTATCATATATTTGTATGATGTTTGTGTAATTTAAATACGGACATCGGCAGCAATGCAGCATACTCATGGGTGTTTGGCGCCTGGGTCCGATCCGAAGGGACTGAAGGGATTACATTTACGGCAGAGGAGTCATGTGAGAGAATATTCAATTCAATTCAGTGCTAAATACACAAAATACAAATAAACAAACATTAGAGGTCTGCAAAACTAAACCTAATGGTTTCAGAAACAGACACAATGTTAAGAAGTATTCATTGATTATTACTTTGAGACTACTTAGCTGACTTACAATTAGTGAGTTAGTTTCGATTTGTCGTATGGCTTTGATAAAATTCACGCAACTTCATGTGGTGGCTGTGATATTGATTCTTTTCACTCAGATTTGAGAGCCCAATCTTGTCGACACATTGGACAAATTTGATTCTGCTGAGCAGCAAGCCATTTCATAATGCAATGCATATGGAAACAATGTGAACAAACTCCCCATACTGAAACGCAATTTTAATAAAATTAAACAGATTCAGCCATCAATGTTCTGTTCCTTATAATGTAGTATAATAATTATTGTGGACCTTACCACGATGTAAAATATTATATCGTGACCTTAGACCTTACCTAACGGGCAATCGTCTCCAGGAACCTTACAATCTGAACAACAGCCATCGAAAGGAGCTCTGCAAATTCCACATTTGTCGTCGTTTGCTAACCATTTCCAAACCGCCACTGTGTTCCAACCTAATAATATTAATCAGAATTATAAGAAAAAATGTAATATTCTAACATCTAAACTTTACAAATGAACGAATTCTATAATATTTACTAATTTTTTTGTAATTGTCAGTACAAAAAGCATTACAGTTTAGTTAAATAACATTAATGTTTCATATCTGCTAATTTACTTACTTTTGATACGTACTTTCATCTTCAGCGATAATTTACAAACAATTCACCATCGAAAACAGAATAATGCCGATATTTCTTTTGTTTTTGAAAAAATAGAAACTTCAGACCTTCACCTGTTCAACTCTTGTCACTTTTACTTTTACAAACGTGCTTTTTCTTTAGTCAGTTTTAGTTGCTGTTTTTCAAAATTGGTGTTCGTCTGTACCAGCTGATCCACTAAACCCACACGAATTACACGAAACAACTTGTGTTGTTACTACTCGACATTCTACAGGTACACCATGAACCGCACATCCGACGAATGAATAATATTTGAGATATCCGACACAATGTAATGTAATTCCTTCAGTCCCTCCGGATCGGAGCCAGACGCCAGACACCCATGAGTATGTCTCTCTCTACCTTTGACCTTTGAGGTACGTTATAAAAAATATAATAGGTGACTTTATTTAGTTCATGTCCTGTCACATCCCACTAAATAATGTTACAAACTAAACTAAAAGTTATAACTTTGACACGATTAATGTAATGAATTTAGCAGAATTTGTGAAAAATTTACTCCCTTCTTACATTTTGTATCCTAAAAATTTCAAACTTTGAGATGTCCAATTTAAAATAATAATTATAAAACCAAAAATATGAATCAGTTTTGTCTGTTTATTAGAAACAATTTGCTAAAATATTGGGTATGTAAAAATGTATAATCAAAATGCGACACAAAATAGGAGTAAAAGATTCAAGATATAATATACTTTTACGAATTATTTATCAAATTAGTGTTTTATTATAATATTATTATAATATTAATAGTTTTGTAATTTGTACTTGTATTCTTACAGTAATCATCAAAATCATGTCACACATCCGATAGGTTGCAGTTGGATACCTTTTAGATTGTCGGTCGGCTAGTTGTATCAAGAAAGCAACTACTACTGTTTCATCGATTTTTGCGTGAGCGGCATAATATAATTCAGTTATCAACAAAACATTACCTAAGAACATACATTTTGCTGATTTTGCGGTTGCGGCTGAAAAACAAATGAGTTAGCATTCTAAATCTTCCATCTTTCTGATTCTTGATTTGATAGTACTGCTGTGTTTATTTAAAAATCTGTCTTTATGTAAATCAAAGGTGATAGGTGTGCGAAGAAAGAAAGAACGAAGGTAATAATATAGTAATTATTTCACTAAACAATAAAAATTATTTGTTCACTTTTAGATAACTAAACCAGTCAAACAGAAGTATTTAATAATAAACTGAATTGAATTGCGGATTATATTGTGGTTGATATTGTGGACTATATGTTTAGTGATTATTTTATGTTGTATTTTATGTTGATCAACATTATTCATTAACAATATTATTTGATATTTTTGTCTAGAATTTGTCTACTACACGACCGAATGTACATACAATAAAGAAGTCACAATAACCAAGCCAAACATAATGATGGAAGAACACCATCATTATGGTCAGCAACAGGAAGAATCCTTAAACTTAACAACTTCTAACATGCAACCTTTTCATCACGTTCGTCTTAGTCCAAATGAATTGGTTATGGTCACATCTGACGGTGAAATTATAAATCCGAGTCCAAACATGGAAGAAGGACAGCAATTCGAATCAGTTACTATGGATGGTCACACTTATCAAGTAACTCGCCATCCACAGGAAATGCTTGAACAGCAGCTTCAACAAGGATATTTATATGTTACTCATCCGGATGAACAGGAATATGGACAGCATATCCAGTATAATAAAAACTCTTACCCTGTTTACCTCGTCACGCAGTCGTCCGATCAGATGATGTTGGCATCACAATCTCCGGAACCAATTCTACTCACCGCACAGTCTGCACAATCACTGAATGATCACACAATGATCGCTGAGCAGTGTGAATCGGAGCAAGCATCGTTTGCTAGTCCCCCAGCTTCCCCTGACGAGAACCCTGTGTCTCCATCCTCTTCTGTTTCAGCGTCGTCTGTTGAATCTAAAGAAGATGATAAAGCTTTAGAAGACGATGAAGACGGTTGGGAAACGGAGAGGTTGCATTTTAAAAAAATTGTAGCTACATTTTTACAATACAGGCAAGTCACATTTTAACATAATATTTTTCTTTCTTTCTTATAGGTAAACTTTAACCAATACGTTAATACATATTATAGAATTTATTTTATTGGTATATTTTTATTTAATACAGGGATTATTCGATCCTGGACATAGAGAAGAAAATGGCATTTGTAAAAGGACTGCCACGATTTCAAAAAGAACTGCTTAAAGATTATTATTCCCATTTGGAAGAGATTTGCCACTGCATGGACCTAAACCAAAAAGTATTCGATCTTATAACCAAAGAAGAAAAACATCTTTTCGCAAATCACGATGAAAAATATGGAAAGGTATTTAAACTTGTCGGAGTTATCATTCTTATCATGTAAAATGTGATGTAGTTGTTTGCTCTTTATAAGTATTGATCGAATTTTCCACATGGATCATTCTTGTTGTTTATTTTCATTATTGTACTACAAACTACAACAATGTATTATTGATTATTCATTTTCATTCGTTTGTTAAGTTAGAAATTAGGTTACAAAAATGTGATTCCCGTGAATTACACGGACTTATGGTGTTGACAATTTTATCCAAATAATATAATATTTACTTTATATCGCTTTCTTCCTTTTTAGGGTACAGGTTCAAACGCTTATCCGCAGCCAACACGCTTTGATTTTGATAAATTGCAAGCTGTATTAAAGCAGATAGTACGAGATTGGTCTATTGATGGCGAGCATGAGAGAACTCTTTGCTATGATCCTATTATTGAAGAAGTTGAAAGGCGATATTCCAGGCGAAAGTAAATACATAATGAACTTTATTGAACTAGTGAATTTCCTTTTTATACTAATATACCAGCAGGCCCGTATGTATGAATTATAATTATGTATGCGCATTTAACGACTTGTGTATATATTTTAATAATAATGTCCTCTGTGTTTTATTTGTTTCTTTAGACAAAAGGAAGATATAAGGATCTTGGTGCCGGGAGCTGGTTTAGGAAGATTAGCTCATGAATTAGTGGCACGCCAATACGTCGTCGAAGGAAACGAATTTAGTCTCTTTATGCTATTCGCATCCAATTTCATTCTAAATAAGTAAGTCCAGTAAATACAGAAGACCAATTGTGTCATCATTTTACATTTTAATATCCTGTAGTTTACCCATTTCTAAGATTCACCTAATTGCTTGACAGATGCGGCGGGAATAAAAAATACAAAATCCACCCTTGGATTCATCAGCACACTAACGTCATAAATCATCTGGATCAAACCCGTCCGATAATTTTTCCTGATGTAGATCCAGCGGACACACCTAATCCGCGATTTTCCATGACTGCTGGAGACTTTGTAGCTGTATACGATAAACCGGAACACCGAGATGCATGGGATTGTGTTGTTACCTGCTTTTTCCTTGATTGTGCCAACAACATCATCAGCTTTATAGAAAGGATTTACTCCATTTTAAAACCAGGAGGATCCTGGATTAGTTTAGGTCCTTTACTCTACCACTATGCGGATGTATGTGGGGAAAATTCCATAGAACCATCATTAGATATTTTAATTGAGATCATAGAAAAAATTGGATTCTCAATTGAAGTAAGCAGTTTTGAAATTCAATTAACATTCATAATTATAACATTAGTTTGGTAAATATAAACATGAAATTTTGTCTTTACAGAGAAGTATGAAGATTCCTACCAAGTACACAGAGAATCGCTTGTCAATGTTGAATTATACTTATACAAGTATGTTCTTGTGTTGCACAAAGCTCCCAAAAGATCGCAACCCAGTTGGATGACATACAGAGAGGTACTATTAAGAAGATGGTAAGTTCCGTATAAAAATACGACATATTACGTGTATTTGACAATTTCCAATGGAACTTCGTCTTTCTCATCTTTTCACCCTAACGTTTTGTTTTCATATTTCAGAGAAGCAATCACCCGGTGTGAAAATATCTTCAAAATGTAAATGCAATCATTCTCCGTATTATAAAAGCACTTAAGCAAAGACGCCAAATCAATTTAAGAAATAAGAAATATCAAAACTTGATTAGTCGTGCACTACGGTTTGCATTTGCAGTGCTAAAAAATATTTCAAGTTGGTGTTGTGTCGTATTCGTATTCTGTCCTCCAATTACTGTTCATCCGTGTTAATAAACATGGAATAGACTACGCGAATATATCAAAAAAGTTACAAATCGATCTTCTCGTATTTCGTTTATTGACGTACTATTGGTGTTGTCTAAATATATTGTATGTAATAATTCAATGATCTAATAGTAATGTATTAATTGTATAGACGCTTTAAATGTATTTTAAGATTGCTAAATCTATTCAAGAAATCTGATTTTGAAATACCACCTAGTTAAAAGTACTGGTGTTCAATGCAACACAAACTGTAATTTCAGGACAAGGTGTTTGTTACTCAGTCATTCGAAGACTTATGATAACATTATTGTAATAAATATAGTTTGCAGGAGCTATACTTTCGTACAACCCAATAAATATTATTATTACCTACTTACTAGTAAAAAGTACTGAAGGCTAGAGACTAATTTTTCAATGTGTTGAAAATGTGAATTATGTACTCATTGTCAGTTTGAGATGTATTCTGATAGTTCTGGAGATATAAAGCTAGAACTCAGCTATATTAAATTAATAAATGTCAGACCTTATAAATCATGTAAAGATTTATAGTTTAGTGTTTGTGAAAAAATATACAATTAATTACCCCGAGATTATATTATAATAAATATATGTGTAATAATGTTACTAGGTAGGCATTAGGTATCATTAATGTGTGTATTGTAAAGTATGTAGAGATGTACCTGTTAAATAAAACTTGTCAGTGACTGTCTTTTTCGTATACATATTCTGTTATGGTAGATTATTAGTAAATAGCGTAATAAAATTATCTGTATGGGAAATGAAGTTCAGACTTTAAATACACAACCACTACCTATTTAAAATATTTATTTAGTTCACTTTATATTGTTACATCTCTCTAGAGAATAGAAACTTCATTTCCTATCATAGCATGTCCCAATGATGAGGAATGTAGATGAATACCACCTAAAAGTTAAGTAAGAATTAGGTATGCAGTATTTAAAGCTACAATCAGACTCCAGTATGTTAAGCGTTCATTGAATGGAATGGCAAATACATAAGTCATTATAATAAATGACATGCATATGCAAAACAGCTACCCATGAAACTGAAGTATGGAATCAGAGTTCTATGCATGTTGGAGCATGATTTTAGTAGGGAGTGGGAGTTACCATGTAGTGTGTCTAAAACATTCTGTATACTACATACACGAGACGTATCGTCGCGGAGTCGGAGTCGCGACAGCGAGGTCCAATTTCCATTTTAAATATCTTGTTGAAATAGCTCTTATGAAGCTCATTACGATAATTTGAGTGCTAGTAGAGCTTGATTGAAGTGGTTCTTCTACCACCGACCAAGCAAATTTATTTACCATTGATATTTATAATGCATAGTAAGTACGTACTATTCTAGGAATGCAAAGTATTCCAACCAGCTCACCTCACCTCCTCCAATCCAACCCATAAGCATAGAAATGTTTTAAAGGATTTTGCATGGTGGAACGTGGAACTACCTTTGATTATGTAAGTACTAGGTAGTTATAGTTATGTTGTTTGTCTAATAAGGTGGAGCCCATTTCTATTCAACGACAGAAACCTCTCAAGACTCTTTGTTCTGGTTTCCAGTGTGGCTAAATAATAATGTTATTATAATGTCACACACAAGCGAACTCTGAGTCAGCAACAAAACACACATCATATATTTATTTCTAAATTTTAGTCTAATAGTAGTAAATGGTAGTAGAGACACTATACAGAGTTCCAAACTCTTTTCATGAAAAAACTGATTTGCATACTTAGACACAGGCAGTTAGCTAAGGTAGAGTTTCGCCGATATTATTATAATTATAGAAATCCTGACCGGAAAGGCCGGAAAAGTATAAATCTACTTAAATAATTTCAAGTATTGAGCATAAATAAATTATCCAGTCACCTTCATGTCGATTTTGTCATTCGGAACTTTGTGTTGATTTATTACTATGTAGTTTGTTTGTTTTGCTCGGAAGAACTCTTTTTGCTAAATGTAATTGACGAAGACGAAGGACTGACGGGCTTTAATAGCTACGCTAACAATCATGTTTTTAAGCTTGAGACTGTTTCAAATGTGAAAAGGTTTTGCCATTTCCTTTGAGTTAAACTGTAAAGATATAAACTTGGATAAAGTTCAAGATTGTAATTAAAATGAGATTCCATGTGGAAGAGAAACATTTACCTTTCTCTCAATTGCTACTCACTTACTTTCTTTGCTTTTCTTTCGTTCTCGTTAACTCATTTTCCATTGCGGGTCTCCAAAGCCTCAAATCTTCAGAGTCCGAAACCGAACTCTCTCAGCCCAAGTCCGACATAAATAGTAATTGCTGTGTTTTAGCACAAACTGTTCAAGATCAAAATACGGGAGAACACCAGGAACGCCAGGAAGCTTCTCCGTTGAATTCCAATTACGGAAACATTTCCCAGAGTCAAAGTGGCAACTCAAGTGTAAATATTACTGGGAGCAATTTGTTCAATGTGAACAAGACCTTGGAAGTCGCAATTGAGAAAAATGAAAATAATGACACTCTCTTTGGCAAAAAGGGTGAAGCAAAGACGAACGTTTTGACATCGGAAGACATGAGAGTTCGTAATGATTGGGGTGGCAACTGCACAGCGTTTCATTGGACAAGATGTTCCAAATTGAAAGCCTGGCTTGGAGATTATTATGAAGATGTAAAGAAACCAAATAAAACCGTAGTATTGAAAAGTGAGGTTATTGATTGTGCAGAACAGCCAAATATTTGCATGAAAAATGGATGGACTGTCACGCGATGTCAGATACTTTGCATGGGAAGGTGTAACAGAGGTACCTACTTATTACAAGTAATCTAATATATAGAAAATGTATCGATCATGTCTATTTGTATCGTAAATAATATACAGATATACGCAGGATGTTTCTGTTTCTCATAACATTATTATCTTTTACCAGAACTTCAATCGAAATATGACAAGTACGTGAAAAAAGATGGCATGTGCTGAATTTATTTCATATTGGAAGAAAGCAAGGTGATTGACTGGTGGTAAATGAGGATTTCCAATACCATAGCCATAGCAAGAAATACATTCATGGAAAAAGAAGCACCGAAAAATCCAAATCAAATTATTACATTTGAACAAAAATATTTATTTAAAATGTTCAGGTACTGTATGAATGTTTTTTTCACAAATAGTAGTGAGAAGTGTAGTAAGGTTTAGTAGATAAATGATACAGATGCACAGGGGATACAAAAATATTCTTGGTGTAGATAAGGAAGTATTACTAACAGATATTTAATAGAATTTTCATGAACTGCTTAACCTGTAAAAATGGAAACTAAATTAAAAAATTTATCAAAAAAAAGTTTTTAGCTGACTTTAGACAAAAAAACTTTTAGTTTTCTTATACATGAAGTGAAGGAAGCAGCGTAGAATTTTCATTGAATGTATTTTTTCAATGCTCACAAAAATATTTCTGTCGTAATTGACATTTCAATGCGTTTTCCTCTCTCCCTACTTTCACTTCGATCAGAATGAAAACGGACATAACGAAATTACAGTACGATTCCTTTTTGCTTTCTCGCTGGCTGTCATTCCTGTCATATTTGATATTAGGTATGTAGCTTTTCCCATAAAAAAGCAACATTAGGTAAGCAAAAAGCATAACGCAATCTCTTGCCGGGAAACAATTGGCTCAGTCGCCCGTGTCACATTTGTCATCCGCTCCATTGAAATTTAAAGTAATGTTCCTGTCACGAGTCAAGTCAACTAAATGAGAAAAAGACATATTTATTCGACATAGTAGTAATAGTATCGGATTGCCATCACTTTAAGACATTCCAAAAAGCGACTACCATGCACTTCGAAACATTCCCCTGTGTGTGTGTTTCGTATACACACCATCAACTAAGCAACCAAACAAAATCCTAACACACGAGCAAATCATTCTTTCTTACGTTATATGCAAAACACTTCTAAATGCCTGTCATAAAATAAAGCAATAAAGTGAACACCATTTTCATAAATTACTGTTTAGCAAAGGACCACATACCACATTACACAAGCCTACATTTCTACCTACACTTATGTACCTATTCTATGCATATCTATATCATAATAATATATTTTCATGTCTATACATGTAGGTACATTCACCGTGGTTATTGGTTTCACCTCCTGTTTGCCTAAAGAACAATTGTATAAATACTACATTACCACCATGCCGTGTGATAGACCGAAAGGCGACATTAGTTGATGATAGGTTCATACATTAGTCTGTGTGGACAAAACACACTTGTGCTTTTCTATATCTATATACTGAAGCTCGTAAAGTATTTGTTATGCCTAGGTACGTCTACTTATCCTAATAATATTATATTGTACTTTAGTAATGTACATTTCTCCTATTGACTCAAACTTCAGGACCACATAAAACTACACCAGTGGCAAGAACTGGAATCAATAAAAGATTTCGCACTAATGGTACAGTTACATAAGATGTAATCTCTTTGACAGTTTTGACACATCGTCTTACTAAACTGTGTAGAACAACATAACATAGAGGAAAGCCGCTCAGGCCACTATAGAAATGTGTGCCATTCCTCGCACTTGTAGTATATGGTAGATGGGTCCATGGAATCTTTTAGAAACTCTTCTGCTGTTAGAAACGGAAGGAAAGTTTTAGCAGCTGAAGCATTTGTATACGTGTGATCTAGTAGTACTAATATCTGTAGTGTAGGTATTTCCAAGGCAGTGAAATAGCATTTGGAGCGGTAAATAAGCTTAAGCAAAGTGTAAGTAATAATACATGTGTTTGTCAGTGAAAAGGTTGTTGTTTGAATTGCTTTGCTTTGTTTTGCTACGTACAGCACCTACCAAAGTAGAGACGTAAATCCGCTTTGAATACACTGGTGTAATGCAAATCCTTATGTATTAATCATTTACTTATACACCGCAATTGCCACTGGTATATTATTTTGGGACGAGAATAGAAAGGTGTATGTAGCATGGTCTCTGGTGTGTGTGTGGGTATAGTAAATTGGTATTTACACACTCAGATTGATTATACAGTTAGGATTGAACATGAGCTCACAAAACTATCATTAGTTTGTACAATAGAGGCATTAAAGTATCGAATAGCGTGATTGTGACATGGAGTAAGTGGCAAAAAGTACGTGGTAAAAAAGAGAATGAGTGCTCATAATATTAGTGGTTAGTGTAACCAAAATATAGAGCAGTTCTACCTTCAACCGTGTGCGTATCGTTTTTAGCACATTATAAGCTTTAAAGGTACGAGGACATGCGTCAATTCGACTCATCGTTCGTTTCGGGCTAGCAAAAGGAAAGGAACGATCCGAATTTCGTTTAGTCCGTTCCCTCGCGTTGCGGAACCGGTGCCAGACTTCTGTTTGATTCCCTGGAACAGAGGCTTGTGCAAGACTCTACTTTACTCTTCACTGCTACATTTCTTCTTTAGACAGTAATCAAGTTGCGTGTGCAGTTCTGGACTACAACAACTGGACTGCTTCTGTTCTCAGAACTACTTTATATTATTTCACGTTACTTCCACCTCGATTCTCTCACAATAAGTCAGTCAGTATCAATCCGAGGTGGCATAGACACACATAACACACACGAAGTAACAAAAAAGCTAAATAGTAAAGTAATGTGGTTCACTGAAAACTTAGTTTGGCATGCCAGAAGCGTACTGCGGTTAGGACTTCACTTAGGGAACCCCTATGAAGAAGAACGGAAGGAATACAAGAGGAAATGAAAAGTCTTTAGGTATGTATTGTATTGAATTGAAAAGAGAAAAAGAAAAAAATCATCAACATGCATTACCATTACTACCAATTTTCACATAGACACCAATGCCACTTACTACCACTGTATTATTGAGCTTGTGTGAGAGAAAAAAGTTTTCACCTTTGTAACTTACGCTCTCCTCTCTAAAGATTCTACTATTCTGCCACGGCCAACATACGTAAACAGTTGCAGTGTAGCTGTGCAGCTTTAACATGACTTGAGCCACTACAGCTACTAAAATCCAAATAGCGCATGAAAAGAATCATCGGCAAAAGTTAACTTTTCGGGCAGGAGTAAGTGAGAAACTTTGAGGAAGAGCAGGTGTAAAAGTGAGTGAGGCAAGAAGAGACGGGACGACGAAACAAGTGAGACAAACATTTAAAATCATTCTCTTCGCAGAAGCAAAACCAACTGCCTTATACCCATCACAAACAAAGTAAAGTCGCATTCGTGTGTGTGTGCTCCGTGCGAGAAAATTGTCTATATACAAACGATAAGACGACAACTGGAGAAGATAGTAAAGCATTTACAGGAAACCAACCGATTCATTCATTCCAATAAACTGAGGCAGGAAAGGAAGGTTCTTGTGAAGGTAAACAAAAGTTTTTCTTTTGAATTTTATTTGCATGTCATCTTGTGTGTGTAACTGTTGTAAAACCGCTGGGAGAACACATGTTCTTTTTATTATTCACAATCATTATTTTACACTCATTTTAGTACATTGCTTTTACTGGTGCCATTGTGATTGCTGCATTTACACCATTTAAACCTGATCATTGCCGAAAAGGACTTTTTCAATTCTGCTTCAAGTTTTTCATTTCCTCTCGGCTAATTTAGTGTACAGCACTAGTTGTAAAAGCGGGAGGAAATAATGATTTTCTTTTTACCATTTATTTCCTAAAGCATCTTTTTTCCTGCTTTCCTGACTTGATTTAAGTAGAATTGGCTTGACTAAGCTTGGCCTTTGACTACATTCGTGTTTTGTTTCCGCTTCCTTTTTCGTTTCACCAGCAAACCAATCTCAGCTACCTTCTCTCTCTCTCCCTGAGTCTGTGTACAGTCCACCGCATTACATTTCTATTGCTCCTACTACTACTAATATTACGACCGCTGTAGTGCTCACCGTTCCTGTGTGTTATTACTACTACACACTACACTTACAATCTACCTAGTGAAAAAATGCAGTTCTTTAGTGGCTACAAACATACATATACACAAGCACACACACATACACACACAACCCAAAGAGGAAGGCAAGCAACCCCTTTCTGTATTTCTGTCGTGGTGAAAAGTACAGAGATATACGGAGTTTCTTGCTTGTCGGTTGGGTTGGCGTGTTTCCATGCAAGCAAGTAATAGCTCTCTGGTATGGCTAAAGTTTTCTGGCTCTGATTAGAGTTGGTAACAAGATTCCTTGATTTGATGGTGTCTACGAATGGAGTTTGTTTCTATGATAAAAAGTTATGTAGTAGCAGTAGAGCACACTTTCGCTCAGTACTACAGCCGACAAACTCCAATCAGACTGAGGCATGCCAAATCAACGAAACCAGGTAAGTATTAGTTTTACTGTGTGCATAGTCCAGTTATAACCCAACGAAGCATTCACCAAAGTAGTCGGCAGTCCACTTCACCCGAATTTTGTTGCCTGCTAGAAAGTAGCAGGGTACATACAGAGAGACGTACAGTTCGTAGCAACAAAGTTTCAGGTTTGCAGTGTTTTTCTAGTGCGGTGAATGTGTGAGCCGTTGAATGCAGAGGAAAACCTAAGCAAACAGAGTCGAATTGAACACATCATGATCGAATGAGTCCGAGAATGAAGGAATGAAAAGAACTAATGCATTTGTCTGCCGTAAAAAGGGAAAACAGGACTTTAAACGAAATATTTACATCAGTATCCTTTCTTTTCGCTTCGTGTATCTGTTGGAACGCTCAACATTGTGTGGAGGTATGCAAGAGATGAAAAGGTGGATTAAACGGGATATATATGGGAGAACAAGTGCAGGAGAGAGAGAGCAAAGCAAAGAACAGGGAAATATTGCTCGCGTGTGTTGTGTAGCGTATTGGATTAGCTGGAATAAAAATTGCTTTCACCATTTCACTCATCCATCCATCCGACGACCGCACTATGCAAACTCGACGGCTAAAGCATTTCCGTTGCTGTACACTAAAAGGGAATTTCATGGTCTATTTGACGAACGGAAAACTAGATCAAATTGCTTATTTCAACAGCACGGCCACACATAAAATAGCCTGGGCACAAGCTAACGAGATGGAGAAAGTAAAATTAAATGGACTAGTTAACGGACCCGTGTATCTACACACATAGACGATACGTATATAATACATCCACACCAACTTCAGTTCCAAGAGTGAGCAAAATGCATTTAGTTTCTGTACTTTTGACTCTCCGGTAGGTTTTTCTGGCGCAGAGTAGTGGTATCTGGTCGTTTATGTTATGTTCCTTGAAATTTTCTCTGCTCTATGCGTTTTGGCTGCAGTTGACTGGAGTTGTCTATGCTTTTGCTTTTTCTTTTTGCCTCGTTTATTACTAATCTAATACGTTAATCTACTCACGTTACTTTACAAATTTATCGTCTCTCCTCTCGTTTTTTAAAGGTTCCATTCCATTCCAACTTCCAGCCCAGTTTACACTCTTCTACATGCAGAGATGGGGAAAGTAATGAAGTTTCTATTGTGGCTCCTTCTACTTACCGGAATTACGTCCACAGTTCTCTGCAGCAGCAGCACAAAGGTAAATTATCCGCCTACTTTTCTTTTCTTCTCTTTTTCATCACATCAGTTTTCATTTTAACGAGTTGAACTAGTGTCTGTGTGTATTCGTTCGTTCTTCTGTACTTTCCTCTGTTCTTCTTTCTTGTTCCTTTCCTCGTTTAGCGCCGCCACCCTTCCTTTGGTAGTTGGACTCTGTTCTTCTCCCGTCCTATTATGTACTTATCTGCAAGTAAAATACTTTTAGTTTGCCGTTCACGATCAACTATGAGATAGGGAAATGAAGTGTAATGAATTACACACAGAGAAAATGACTTGGCTGTGTGGAACATTTAGGTATATATACATATCTAAATATCTGCCTAAGTATTTAAAAAGAGGTTGAAAAAGGTAGACTCTATGTGCAGGCATAATACGACGTAGTTATACATGGTTGGTTTTATACAGCCAATAAGCTACTGCTGCACAATGAACTTTAATAGTGAGAAGGAAAGTTAACTGACTTGACAAAGAAAAGAAATTACAATGTCCCTCCTCCCCTGCTTGTTTGACTTCTTAAGTGAAAAGTATCTCTGTATGAACGTCACATAAGTATTAAGTGCAAGAAAATAGTAGTGAAGTGGAGATCGAGGTTCGTATAAAAATGTCTAAGACCATCAGGAGCATCTCGGTTCGGTTTTTCTTTGCTTTGGCTTTCCTTGATTCCATTATTACTCACGCCAAAGTTATCACATCGAATTAAAATTTCAGCATTCAAGTTTCGAAGTCAGGGTCACGTAGTCACGTTCAATATTCAACATTCAACGTTCATGCAGTTCACTTCACAGGCTAACATTACATTACACAAACTGTAATGTATGTGTAGCTTGCATCATGTATTCTCTGTTCGCTCGACGTGAGACTCTCTTTGGTTCTTTTTCGTTTCTTGGAAACTTTTTCTGTGTTGATTCCTTCGTATATGTAGCCCGAAGCAGTTTGTCATGGCCATCATGCATACAACATTAAGAGTCAATCCAAACCATGAGAAGTTTACAAAGCTAACCCAGAAGCCGTGTAGCAAACTGCATAAGCTGGTTTAGTCCGAGTCAGCAAGCAAGCAAAACAGCCACTTTGAGTATCTTTCTCCGTCCTTATGTTTGGCCTTCAATTTTTCAACCTTTAATTTCGAAAATCCTCTTGGAAAATGTCCAAAAAGCTGCGAGTTTTTTGCACCCCCTTTCTTTCTCATCCATTCAGCAAACCACGACGACAACTTGACTCTCCTCCACGCATTCATGATGGTTCATGGCGAGAAAATGCTAAACTTCCATTTTCGTTGCTATCTTTGCGTGCTCTGTCTGCTCTATCAATTCGTGTAGTGGTCTTAGGGCTGTCTTCCCATTGTCGTTGAGTACGATCAACCGTTCCGGTTTGTAAAGCACAAGGGTCGTCGAGCATCACACTAAATTTCACAGATAATCGGGATGGGGAAATAAAAGATATTGATTTCTCCATTGGGCTCCCTGCACCAGCAATAAAAACTGAAAGAAGCCCTCGCCAAAAAGCTTCTTGATATGCAAAACCATGAGAGAGTAATAAGGGATTTTATGGCTTATATTCTTCACTAGATCTGCTTTGGGTTTATTTTCCCTTCGTTCGTTTTGGTACAGTTTGTCCCCGTTATCTCCTGTCTATGTAAAATGTATACTTAGCGAATAGTCGGGTTGCTTGTATTTGTGTGGAGTATCTGTATTAGTATTGTATTACTTGTAAACTTAAGTAAAATAATATCTCCAGTTTCTCTAACTGAAGCACGCAGATCGAGATTCGAGATATCAACTTACGAACTACTTTGATTCCAAACTGATGAGATATGAAAGGTTTGCTTCGGCTTAAAATCAGCCGTTTAAAAATTGGCAAGGATTTCACAGTGTCTCTCGAGTACGTACTAACTAACTACATAAACATAGCAAAAGGACACGAAAGAGGATTATATTGAACATTTTCCCCTCCACATTTATTTTCATGCAATCTGGTTCAGCTTTCACGGTTTTCCCCCGTTTCTCCCTATATCTCTTTTCTTTTCTTGTACTAGTAAAGCTGGCATGGTTTGAATACTTAAGATCAAACGAAAAGATGCAACATTATTTTCCTGTGTAAAAGGACAAGTTTTATTATTAGTCTTTCGTTCGGCTCATATTACTAATACGGAATACCAAACAACTAGTACCCGGAGCACCACACCTATCTACCTAAAACCTTTCAGATATTGTTTAGAATATTGAGCCGTAACTCGCACACACTACACTTCATCTTTTACACTCACAAAAGGACCCACGCAAGATGTTGCTTTTCAATTTTCTCCTTCGTCACAAAAATAACAGCCTTAGTCAAGTATTCATAATTTTCCTTGCAGATGATGAGACGAAGCATCGTGGTTGTAATTCTTTGTTGGTTGTGACGTGACATTGTAGTGGCAGTGGCAGTGAGTGCAGTATTAGCTTTGTCTGCATAAACCAGCAGAATTGTATAGCCAAGTTCGTTTGAACTTCACTGCTAAAAATTACTAAAAACACAGACAAGACAAGCACAGAGCTGCATTGTTCTCTTTATTTAGAATTTGAAACCGTCGAGATTGAGGTTGAGCTGACGAGGAAAAACAATGAGAATCATTTCTCATCTTCTCCCTTTCTTCCTCCTCCCTTTGCTACCGTTGCCGTACATATTGTATACGTACACTTTCAGTTTATGTCGGTTTTCACCGTTAAACAATTAATTCCTGTGGAAAACAGCCACCCCTGTTTATCTGCACTAAAACAGACATTATAAGTTATTGACAGTACTCAAGGGGGTAAATGTACAAGTAAATATTATATGCCAAGCAAAGTATGATACTATTGGCAGATTTTTACAGGAACTACGGTTACATCGGAGCTGTCTAGTAAATACGAAATTTTATTAGCCGTGACATGTTTTACTACTTTTCATGACAATTTACGATATATTGTACTAATACTCTAGCCAATGTTCGTATAATAACTTCTGGTAAATGTGTTACTTGAATTGAGTTTCAGTTCAGTTGATTGTTCTTACTTTTTGTCTTCACAGAAAGTTGGTTGGCCTTTCCACACTATTGGTTTAGTATGTCATTACTGTGAAAGAAAGCGTTAGAGTATTTATATTGATGATATGGTATTGTCTTTTGAAGAATATACGGAGGACTTTGAGTGAGAGACGGCTAAAGAGGAAAGTAGTGTGAGGAAACACCAGCAGGCAACATGAGAAAGACGTACTGAGATATTTCTATTGTTCTCTTTTGGTTTGGTTTCGACTGTCTTGTCTTGTCGTGTCTTCGTCTTGGTCTTTCTTGTGTGGTTTTGTGTGGCCTGTCGAGTCTGCTATGTTTTCTCCGAGTTTCTCATACAAGCAAGAAAATGCTCTTTAGAATATCACTAGTGAAACTAGCACATGAATAATACATCATGAAGTCTGGAATGGCTTTTATGGACGTCTTTTCCCCAAAGTTTACATCCCACATGAATTATTGACTGCGGGATTAAACCGTTGCTTTGTGAGCAGAGTGTGTACAGTAACATGGAAAGGTATACATCCACTAACTAACAATAAGTACATCAGAAAGCTCACAGAGAGAGAGAGATAGAGAATGTGCTTGTGTTGTTCATAGTTCATACGAGCTAACTAACAATAACTAACTATAAGTGACTGAACCGAAGTCAGTTATAGAAAGCATGAGAGAAATAACACAAATGCTCCATAAAATAGTGAAAGTCAGGGAGTAAAGAGCTACATATGCACAGAAATGTATTTCAAGAGTTTAAACTAAAGTCAGTAGTCCATCCAAGTTTAAAACGAGATTCTGGAGCAGCCGAAGTAAGTAAAACCAAGTCAGACACAGACATAATGTGTAGGAGTTGTATGTAATGTAACTACACAGAGGAATACTGTGAAATGTATAAGCTGAATGAATCTCAAGTCTCAAGTCAACGGAACAACTCCACACTGTAAACAAAACAAAGTAAATATAATGTAACTCAAACTCTCTCCGTGTAATATCATAACAGGGTAACAATGTGCAGCATTGTCTGTTCTGAGTCTACCTGATATTTCTCCATTCAAAACAGAGTGCGGAGTGACGAGTGCAGTTGCATATATAGCTTCGTCTCTTATAATATGAGTATTCTGTATGGAAATGTCTAAACAAATATTTCTCTAGTGGTAAAAGGTAAAGGAAGGTAGAAGTATACACAGAAACATGTGAAGTGCATGGATATTGGATAATAACACATAAACCCATCTTAAGAACTCCCTGTACACGTCTACTAGAAGCATTCCTGAAAATTGCTTTGCGACTTGTGAGAGCTGACTGAGTTTGAATTCGGTCTGAGTTACATGTTTCCTTTCCATCTCTCCAGCACACATAAAGACAGTCTCCTACTACTCCTGTATCTTTTAAACCAGGCCTGAATGCAAGTACATTTTAAACTACTGTTCCGAAATTCCATTTTCTATTCTATGTATTTTGTATTATAATTTCAATTTACTCTGTTTTCATAAGTGCTCTATATGTACTTTGCTTTATAGAGAAACTCAAGACACCACCGAATCAACAAGCCTCGATTGCGAATAGTTTCATCGTCATCCCTAGAAAATTCCTCGGTCTCCTCTCATTCTTCCCCAGGTAAGGAAAATAAAACGTTTTTGTCCCCAAAGAGAATTGAGAATGCTTTCGTGCTACTTACTCGCTTCAACTATTCTAACTTATTAAGTCGTGCCACTTCTCCCACTCCCATTGTGCACGTCTATGAATGAATGTAGAGTAGTAGTATGTATGTATTCTCTGTATATGTAGCGGGTGTGTACTTTGTATGTATAAAATATGACTAATGGCTCCAACTTTAGTGATATTAAACGATATTAAAGGAGAAGCATACACAGAAAACCTATTTGGACGATAGGAAATAGAAAGTCATTTATTTCTAACGAGAATTACTTCATGCATTGCAGTAATAAACAGGGGGCAAAACCCAATATCATTTTATTATCGACTACTAGTAGTTCGTAGTAGTGTAGCTACTTTGACTCTGAGGAGTTGTAGGATACACGCGTACCTATCATATCGTGTGAGAAAAGCAGTAAATATTAGTATTTATGTGGGCAGCGGCAGCAGTAGCAGCAAAAGTAAGTATAGGTGCCCTTTGCTAAACTATAAGTGAATGGTCATTCGATTGTATGTATAGTATAGTAATAAAAGAATATCTGCAGTGAGATATACATGATGGTTCAGAGAAGTAAGAGTAAAAGCAGCAGCAGTAGTAAAATACTTAGGTTATTGGTTCATCCGTTCGATATGGTGTGGCAAATATTTTGCCAGTGAAATTTATGGGTGAAAGATTGTGAGAGTCTAATTTTATTTACTTTACGGCCGAGTGTATATGCTGCATACTAGAATAGAGTATAGTACCTACTTGTATAATAATATATGTATTATCTGTGTAGATGGTTTTGTGGCTTCGGCCTGTGAAAGTTGGTGGTGCGGACGAGGGAAGGAATGCCTAGAGGATATCGATGGAGTGCCGCAGTGTATTTGCATCCGAGAGTGTCCATTGAGAGCGAAATCAATTTGTGGAACGGATGGTCATCTTTATCATAGTCACTGTGAGCTACACCGAGCTGCTTGTCGTACCAAAACCCGGATAACCATTGACCACTCCAAACGATGCCTAAAACATTCACGACCGCCTTCATTTGATGATAGTAGCAGTGAGGAGAATGGGAGTCCGCCTTCGTGGTCCTCTTCGACTAACAATCAGTTTACTTCTTCCGCATTGCAATCCAAATGGAAACAGGAGGGCAAGCAGTCGGAGCTGCAGCACAACCACAACGGTAAGTGAATTCCTGGCAAGTGATACTGTACACTTAGTGTCCGTTTTCATTAGCGTCAACTTGAGACGCAAGAGGAGACATCTCAACCTCAACTGTACACATCGGTGTGGAAGAGACAGAGAAATGCCTTTCTTTCACAGCTTCACTCATCTACAAACCATGCAGAGTAGCATAGAGTCGTGCATGGCAGCGAGGAGAGACACCTGTCCCACGAATCGGATTTGATGAGCCGGAGCACTTTGTTTATTAAAGAAATCCTCCTTTCCTTGACTCGGTCGACGGGTGTGGCTGCTTCTGGTGTGGTTTCGGCTTTTCTGCGATAAGAGTTCTCTTGCACAATCATTCTCAGTCTCAAGTCATAGCTGTTAGCAAATATAGCCAACATACCTTCACAATAGTCACAAAATGGCAAATTACTTATACAACCATTGTAGAAATTCCTCAGAGCCCTGTGGAACTATATATGTACAGTGAAACACGTTTTATATGCATTAACTAGATACATTCTTTAGGTAGTAGCAGCAGCGAACACCTTATTACCTGCTCCCGCTCTACTCTGGCAGATTACTCCTTCAATAGTGGTTTCTTGGGTTATGCTGTGGTTTGCTAATGTAATGTTGTAACATGGAATGTACTACATTGGGACAAGTGTGTGTAGGTATGAATGTAGACAACGTAGACAGACAAGACATGGGTTTGAATTGCGATGAGACGAGCCTTCCGTGCTTAACTACTTGCGACACTCACATTCTACAATACCCAGTACCCTAAAGACAGATAGTTTTACGTATGCAAGGCTTTTCCATTCTAAACACAAGTATGCACTAGAATGCTTTCCGCCTATGTCATTTTCGCGTGTATTATGTATAATATGATTGTGAAAAGGCCGTAGTAGCATGATATTTCACTTCATTACATTGCGTTCAACATACTATACCCATTTACAGTTAAGAATGGATAGAGTGTGACTATAATAGTACGCAAATACAAATTCGCTTGCGACTGCATGGCCACAACTGATATGAGAGTAGCAGCTACTTACATACTTACAGTTGAAGTATGTATTACCAGAGCCATAGTGCTTTGTTAGGTACTGAGTACACAAAGTGTGTCTCAAAGTCGATGATAGTCGCAAATACTTGAAGAAGAAGTGAGTAATTCCCAGTAGAATCAATATAGGCATTATAAATGCGGCGATGCATAGTTGAGTGTGTACTAAATAAAAAAGTACAGAGTAAGGACAGCATTGAAAATGTAAACAGTCCGAATCTGTCGGAGAGAACCATTTTCGGAATTTCCTTTCATTTATCTAAAGATCCGGCGGATCCGGAAAAATGTCTCACACGAGTTCATATATCTTGCTTGGCTTGGGCTCAAGCAAAGGTTTAAATTTTTTTCAAGATTGGCCCATTTATTTCAAGTCGTGCTGATGTTCGTATAACAAACTAAAATGAATGTAACTTCAAGTTTATTCTTTATACGTAGTGTATATAATGGAACTTGAGTAGTGGAGAGAGTCAAGTACACAGTGCACTAGATTTGTGTTGTATATAGCAGTATAGGTATTTAAGTATGAAGAGGGCCCAGTTCCATTTCATTGCGACTGTTGTTGCATTGCATTGAATTTTTCGCACGTCATGGCTACTGAAGTAAGAGAGAAATAGGGAAAGTAGAGTACACGACAGTTTTTCCTTTGCGACGACAGCCGCGAGGACGAGACGCTCATGAAAGACACGATATACACAAATGCACAAACAACTGTGTACAAGTTGTTAGTAGAGACGAAGAAAACGAGCAGATAGAAAATTCACAGACGCTGCACTCAGCACTGATACTTAAGATACAACTGACTCAGCCCTTACACTAAACTCCACATTCAAAGTTTACATTTCTACCCGTCCTACTATAGTAGTGTTGCATTTCAGCTGCTATTATTAGTTAGAACTTTGTATTAGAACTAGTATATTGTGTTCCGAGTGACACCGTTTTTTCTAAAGCATGCATTCTTTCTTGGGACAAGACACAGGAGAAACAAAGGAAAACCCGGATCTTGATACGGATATCCCGTCTCTTAATCAAGTCCAGGAAAGCAGAGCTGGGCTAAAATTGCCATTTACTACGCTAATACAATGTGAAAAGAGAAATAGCCCTGTAGAGTCCTAGTATACGATGTTGTAACTTACATAATGGATAATACTGGTTTTAGCCTATATATACGTGTTGTATATACTAGTATGTATTGTTTTACGGTTATATATTACCTAGCTAAGCAAGTTCCCGAGAATAATAGGAACATATAAGGGTTTATAATTTATAATAAGTATATATAGGGTTGGGTGTAGTATAATAGTAATAATGTATGCCTTTGCCCTTACTAAGCATTGGCCGCTTAGATACATTAAACAGCACACACTTGTATTATAGTAAGTCATATAGTATTTTAGGTAAAGAAAAGACCGAAGTGAAAGCGAAACCTACTAAGTAGAGAGCATTGAATTGTCGGGGAGTCGCTCCTGAATAATATGTCAAGTCACAGACTGGAATTGCCAAATGAGCAAAGATTACTCTGTCGCTTTTCCAGCTAATGCTAGCAATTTATGCGTTTTGAATAAATGATAAAAGAAACACATTGTGTAAGGATGCTTTTAGTTTGCTAGATTTGACTTGGCTTTAGAACTACGTATGTTTGGATAAGGCTGGCACTACTACTGTACTCTTGTTGTAGTGCATTGTGCTGTATGTCCGGAGAGTATGTAGGTATTGTAAATAGTAGAAATAGCTTTCCCTATAATTTAACAATAAGCTTTGTATTTTACAGCTTCGTATTTAATGTGTGTAATAACGTGTGCATGGCTCTCTGTTTAATCTGATGAGTAGCTAGTAGCTAGGTATTTTCCATTTTGCTTTTAGCAAAAGTAAAAGTCATAAGTAGTAGTGAAACAGTCAGAGTTTATTTTATGTCCTGATGTATTTCTAAATGTATTTCCTCCAGCAGCTACTAATACTAATGTATGTATAAGGTATTGTAGTACTTTGAGAACTTCTCAATGAGAAATATACACAATGTTTTACATAGAAATTCAAAATAGTAGTGCAAACATACATCTGTGATGTTTAACAATACTTATAAAGTAAAGTATAACAGCTATTATTTCAAATTTCAATGCAGATAGTCCTTCGCTTGTGAAATTTTATTTTATTCATTCCTGCTCTCACGTAGTTTACATGTGAAATGGTGATATATGAAAAGAGGAAAGAAGAAGGACACAGAGAGAGAGAGAGAGAGAGAGAGAGAGAGAGAGAGAGAGCGAGAGCCAAGCGAGAGACATGGGACAGGGAAACGGACAAAAGACTTGTATCGTTTGCTTGTTCGCATTCCTATTCGGAATTTCAGAGTACACACTATGGCAAAAGAAGTATCGTTTACTTGTACTCATAAATAAACTCTGTCTTTTGTCCGACAACGATTCTTTTCTCCATTCCTGTACATATACATGTCTTGAGTATTGTATATGTACAGGAATACATTTATTTTATCCACGCGAATTTCCACCGATATGATACGGATATATATAAACGATATATGTGTGGTGATACAAGAATGATACACCGTGGAGTGCATCCAACGTATCGTCGCATTTCCATTCGTGGTCTACAGTCTGTCCTCATGGCTTATTCACATGAATTATATACACGAGTCAGCTCAGTCAGTCGCTTCAACTATATTTCAGCTCAATTTTGTAATAATATTTTAATGAAAAATCCTTATCTACTATACTCTACTCGGGTGGAAATTTCACCCGAACAGTTTCATTACGCTTTGCTAACTGAACCTTCAGCGAAGTATCGGCGAAAAATCAGTATAGTATTATAGGCCTAGACAAAAAATTGTCTTTTTATAATAAGTATATGGCATAGGTAGTGCTAGTGCTGTGCTGTTTTACTGACGGACATTTTAATGGATTCCTATATTAATCTTACAAGTAAAATTAGACATTCCGCTAGAATATTTTATCTCTATCAATGACTATGACATTCTTTATAACGAGCAATGGCAGTCGGATTTGGTTTTTTATTCTTGGTTTTTCACACAACATGGATGGTCCATCAAAAAATAAAAAACTACAATTCTCTGAGCGCAGTTTAGATAAAAAATCTTTTTGCGTTTCGTTGTTATTGCATATAGGCCAGGTCCGCTTGAGAGTGAATAGTGTCTTTGTATTGTGTTGTGTTAGATGTCTTGTGTACTTTTGCGGCATTTTTTCTTGAAAGACGCACACTAAAGATATTACCTCCTCTTTCTTTCGTCTCCTAGCTATTTCTATGCATTTACTTAGAAAAAGGTACTTTTTGGCCGTGCTATGTGTACACCTAGTAGTTCTATCTCTGGTGACCCATCCAATACAAATACATACAATACTCCTTCCTTCTCTCACCAAAAACTCCAGCGATTTAGGAAAGGCAGGTAGTACGGTAAAAGAGTAAGTAGGAAAAGTAAAGAAACCTTAGGTATAAATACGCACCCAATAGACACACATACAGTAATACATGGTGGTGGTGGTGTTATGTAGCAACTAAACAAAAGTAGTCACATAAAAGGAAACGAGAAAAGCTCAAATCAAATTTCTTTGGTAGGTATCTTTTCTTCAGCAGTGGCAAAAGAAATGGAATGCTTCCAGTAGAATGCTACGATGATAATAATAAATGCAATATACTCATAGTAATACGGCAGTACGATGTAGTGCAGTACAAAGGCTCACATACGATACAATAGATTCAAAAAGGAAATAAAAATCCTAAGCAACTTATACTGCTAGTAATAGTGCTGTGTGCTATCTGGTATGTGCATAAGTGCATAAGTAAGTAGTTCAGAGGTCTTTTTGCTCTCCTCTCTCTTCGTCCTTCAAGATATTACACCAATACCTTAGTAGTCTGCAAAAAACCGCTGGTAGGTTTCACATACCTTGTATATAAGGTATGTGACATTATTTTTTCCCGTCAGCCAGATATGATTCGCCATTATTCATATCGTCATTTTAGATTTTCACAAAAAAATGAAATCATTCACCTTTTACTATAAGCACATGAAAAACTTTATTATGATATGCCTATCAATTTCTTATTATTATTACCCTTTGCAGTTCTAATGGTGGTATTAACTTGACATGATATGACATTATGATATCGCCAGCAGACAGTCATAGTCATATTATAAGTACAAGGAGAAGTTATCATTAGGAAATTATATTATGGCTGTTGATGGTAATAACATACATATTATGGGATCTATATGCGATAATAAAATAATAATCGTAATAATAATACGGGATGACATACTACGGTAGTTACACAATTGGAAAGAGGGAGATAAGTAGAGCGTATCTCTGTTCTTTCAGTTTCGGGAAGCAATAGAAGTTCTTCGTCTTGTTTACGACAAAGTTATCATGTGCAATGATAAAAATGCGTAGAATTCTTTCTGAAAACTCCATGTATAATAATGATGCAGCGAGTTGAATATTGAAAGTTCTTTTGGAAGAAAAAAAACGTGAATAAAGACGACTGCAGATAGTTGTAGTGGCTTAGTGTAGTAAGAGTGTAGTGGAGGAAGGAAGTAATAAGACTGAGAATAAATGACAATAAAACCGGGTAGAATTCAAATAGAAATGCAATATAAACCTAATGTACGCAGCAGAGTGAAGTAATAAGCAAGAGAAAGAATGCTGCGTTGCTTTCTCCATAAAAAGCATACGATTGCATTACTTAATAGGAAAAATAGCAAAGCACTACTGCGGTATTATACACGTAGATTCCTCTCCATTTCCTTCCAAGTCACAAAAAGTTGAAAAATCATTAACATCCCAACACTATTGTAGTCTTGCTACGCTATTTTGTATACAAAAGAGTGTACCTATCTGTATATAGGTAAAGTCTAGAGACTTACACAGTACACATAATAAATACATAGTGTTTACTGTTGGAAAAGTGTCTACGCGAACAAACGTCGCCCTTTGGCCCTGCAACTACTAAAACTACTCAACTATTGGCAAAAAACAGTGCAAAATAAATAGAACTAGTGTGTTAGAGTTAGTATCTGTTTTGTGCTAACTGACATATGACAGGAAGAAGAGATAGTGCAGAGAGCACACAAGGCGACTTTCCAATATTATTTAGATACATTACACAATATACTTTTGCTGTATATAGACTATATAATATATAGGTACTGTACCACTCTGATAGATACAGATAGTAAAAGAGTGCGAGAGAATAAAGTAGCCAGAAAAGTTTTGCAAAGTTGAATTGAATTTGGGTGATTGAACTGGGAATTTCTATCAAGATGAGATTGAATCGTTCATGTAGTGCAAAGAATCGTTTCTCTGTGCCTTTTCCCACGTTTTTAGTATGTATTACTTTCTATTACATTACTTTCGAACTAAAAAGTAGAAAGTACGTAACACACCTACTTTTCTATTTCCTTCTGACGACTCTTGTACTTGTGCAGATATAATAATAGCTGTAGTTATATATTTGTAATACCAATCTTCTTCTTTTTCTCTTCTTCTACTAAACTGATGGTACTTTGCTACAAAAACGTAGAAAAGATAGCAGAGAGACATTCTTGTGACTTGGACTTGAATTAACTTTACTTTAATGGTATTATATTCTATGCGTGTATGTGTGAGCTTGTATCTGTTGATAGGAAAAAAGACCTGTATACGATTCTTGTGTATATATATTCTAAAAAAAGAAGAAGCGACCCGTCCTTTGTACAATGTCATGCAAGCATACTGTAAGATACGATACGATACAATAGAATTGCTACGTTCAGATAAAAACGTGTATTTATACATGTTCTTCCTATCAGTTCGTACATAAATAAGACACATTGCCTTGCTTTATAACTGTAGTAAATGTGTATAAAATGTATATAGGAGGAAGAAGCGGACGGGAGTGGTAGAGAGTTCCATACTTTACAATACATTACTTATTGTTGGAGGAACAGTTTACTTAGGATGGAAACGACTGAGTGACTTTGTCTGTGTTGTGTGTATGTCTGGAAGTGAATAGATGAGACTGGAGAAAGTGAGACGAGTCGGATGAACCAAAGTATGGTAGGAAGTACAGATAGTTGTACTATGAGGACTCCATGCGAATTGCTGCTGTGCTGTTGCTTCTCTTCAGAATTTTTCTGCTATTATTGTCAAACCGTGCTTCTTTAGCATTTTTTCATTCCAATACTGAACAGAAGCATATATATGTATGTTTTCGATGCTGGAGCTGCAGAGGGGACAGAGAGAAGCCATCAATTTGATTCTGAGGCAAATTCTCAACTTTTCTCGTCGTTACTCTCGAGTACTATAGAGCTCAATAACTTTCTCTCTGTCGAGATTCAAGTCAAGTATCCATAGACACAATTCACATGCTGATGTGAGATTGGATACTTCTGAGTCATTGAATCAAGTCAACAACTTCAGTATTTCCAGTAGTAGTGCCAGGCTCTGTAAAAGACCCTCTTTGCCCACAGTGGTATCTCTATGAGACTCCTGCTACATGTTCTGCTTGAATTGAAACAGACAGAGTGGAGTGTGCATTGTCTTTGCTCCTTGAAATAAAATAATGTGCAGAATATCACTAGATAGTAGAAGTAGAGAAGAGTAGGGAAAATTGCACCATTAACTGTCCTAGGATTAAGTAATTCACAGACTAATGAGTAGAAAGCATCAAAAGTCAAGTTCTGGCAGTTGATAAAGATAAAACATACTACTGATACTACACTGCAACCGAATCTCAAAGTATAAGTAGGCTTAAGCAAAGAATAAGTATAACTAAAGAACAGACCTAAAAACATTTTTATTACGAATTTTTTCTTGTCATGGAATGTTATTAGTTCAGTGCATTCCACATAAGAATTTATACCTAGACATAATAAATACTCCTAAGTATGCCATCACCAGTACCATTGAAAAAGTAACTTTTCTAATTTTCATTTGGAGTATACTAGTACCTAGAGGGAAAGTTAATCAATTTGTATTAGTTTTCTTCATCGTCCACAAATACATAATGAACATATAGTCCTCTGGATAAAGTAAGTACATAGTAAATCAGTTAGTAAATGGATCTATACGAATGCAATGGACTGACATGCACGATAACCTTAAAAGTGCTCCATTGAATAGAAATCATTGTAGTATGGCTATAATTATTTCTTTAGGTTTTAGTTACCAACTATACTAATAGTAGATTTTCTTTTCTCTCCTGCATCTGTCTATAACCTTAGTGTTCAAAGATATCGCTTTGTACATTGCACCACGCAGTCCCCAAGGAAAAGATGTATAATATCCATGTTCTGATGGAAAGGAGCGTATATAGGTGTATAGAAACACATTAAATTAAGGATAAGGGGAGTTAGAGGTATAGTAATACCTAAGTAGGTTATTATTCTGTAAGTTTCTTACTAAGTTGGATTAAGGTTACAAATTGAAATGCTCATCATGGAAGACATTAAGTATTATCAGACAGGAACCTAACCTAGGCTACCCAGTGGGTATACAAACGTGGGGGCTGTAGCCATTGCCGACCACAAGAAATCCCTGGTAATGGTTTCCGATGAAGTGACTTGTGATTTGAGAGGCATTTCTGAGTGACTCGACTTATAAGTTTTTCTGTGCACATGTCGCTACTTATCCCGACGGTTGTATATGGCGTGGGCAATGTCTTGTTGGTTTATGTATTACATGATGTTGACCGTATGTTCAGAGATTCGGGAGCGAACATAACGGTACATCTAGGTCAAAAGTAATGTACTTATTACCATGTGTGTGTATGTGTATGTAATTTCAGATTTGCAGTTATCGGACAGGGAAGAACACTCGGGGACTCATTATAATGCAGAAGGAGAAAGTAGTTGGTTGGAAAGTGGAGCTTGGAAAGCAACAGCAGCAACTACAAAGGAATTCAGCAAACTGAAAAAAGACGAAGGTGGTGCTAGACCGAGTGGAAGTTTTGCAGAAGAGCAAGAGTCACTGAAGCATTTTGCTTTGTCCAAAGCTGACGGGAACTACCAATCAGACATGGATTTAGATTCTGTTTTGCTTTCTGATGAACAATCTATAGCTCCGGGAATCAACACAGATTACTCCTCTGCTTGCTCGCCACAAGAATATGAAATATTAAAAGTACGTGATGTGGGCTCACAAATTAATTTACAGAGTTACTGTCTCTAGCTACTGGTGTCTCAAAGTATCAGTTGTAGTATGTAAAAGTATACGATGATGTTTGTATGAGGTACTTTCTATTCTGCTTGGGACGTAACTGCACATTGTGCTTTGTACAGCAGTCGCCTTACATTTATATTATCGTTATTTGTGGAAATGCTCCTGTCTCTAGAGAGAGCTGCAGCAGTCGAGGACAATACAGTAGAAATGTTCACTTCCATATGTGTGCCATTAGTACTTATGTATTCCATGTGATGTTAATTTGACATTTTCCTTCAAATGTGTGCTAGTTGCACTTAGAAACTTCCATATGTTTTCATTAATTTTGGAAGTTACAAATTGCGATCATAAAATGAAACGTTAAAATTGTATCAACGACTGTTTTTACTATTTTATAGCTTTGTAAAAATAAGTTCAATGAGGTACTTTAACTATTTCGAATATATTAGAGTTTGAAGAAATAACAATAACTATGAGTGAACTAGAATTATCTATATTTCATTTTACAGAATTAATTGAATTGTATATACAAAATTATTGAATGGTGAGAATTTTTTTGCGAAATGGTGAAAGTAGGTAATGCAAAAATGTTTTTACTGTGCTACACATTTTTACCGAACCATTGACCATTTCAATTGAGGAAAGTGCCAAAATTTTCGAATTAAAGCCTTCGGTAAACAATTGTACTGCGTTTGTGTTTATATTATTTATAGTTCCGCCATGCATGTGGTATAAATACCTTTCCAGTTGAATACAAGATCAGAGAATTTTACCTTCCCTGTAAAATTTTGTAGGATTTTATGAATGTAGGATAGAAATGTATCTAACGGAGAAGAGTACGTAACGGTGATGATTTAAACGAAATGTTATTTTCAGGACAATCTGCTGTTGTATAACCATGAGAGGATGATTGGTGGTGGGAAAAGACATTCGGACAATTCTAAATCGGTTAATTCAGAAAAGCTCCGGCTGGAAAATGCTTTTGGTGACAGACCGGAGGCTGGAAAAGACTATTTGCTCAGTCTTATGTTTTCACATCTAGATCGAAATAACAACGGAGCTTTGGAGTACGACGAATTGCACAAAGTAAGTAGGAAAAGAATAGCAGGCGAAATGAAATAGAGCATTGCATGTTGTGGAAATAAGATTTTGCAGTTGGGTCTGGGGAAAGGGTAAGCGAAAGCAGAGAACAACACATTTCAAAGACATATTATATGACATGGTCATTAATCAAAAACGTTTGTCAAGGCTGACGTTGAAGATAACGTGGGGACATTGTCATCTGGCTGCAAACTGACAGATTTTCTTCTTTTTGACGACCCGAATCATGACAGACAGCTACACATTAATGAGTTCTATTTAGCCTTCAGTAAATTGTACAGTAAGTGGGCTCATTTTCTTTTATTCCCTTCTTTTCTGATATATGTTATTTTATTTCTTACTTATAGCATCCCCTTTGCACGTTTTACAAAATTTATACCAACATTTTGTTTGGTTTTATGGGATAATATATTGCATCTGCATTTCTGCATTTGCATGTACCTATCAGTTTGCGAAGAAAGGTTTCGGTTCCTTTACATGTTAAAAGTTCTCGTGTGATCTTAAATTTTACTTTACTGCTGTTCGTTGCACTGACATCTTTTCTAATTTGATAGGCGTGACAATGATTTCTCTGGACAAGGCCTTAGAGATTACTCACAAGAAAGCGATCGTTGGAGACAACGTGGAACTCAAATGTGCAGTTACAGGTAATTTAACTCTTACATAAAACAGGTATAAGATACGGACATGGGGATACGTATATTATGTCCTTTACAAATCAGTCAAAGTATTACTTTTGGTTGCAAACCAGGCGTATAATTCAGCTGCATAGACAATCATTTTTACCTAGTATTTATTATTTAATAATGACACAAGGACTTATTTTTAGTTTATTAATACACAAATCTATGCAATACAATACAGTATGCGGAGTGATTCAACCTACGTTATCTATAGAATATTAATTAATAAATTTTGGAAGAAATATTTTTTGCGGTACTATGCAATTTTTAGAAGCAAAACTAGAATAAAAAAATGTACAGAGGGTGAATACTCCTATTTTGTTCACTATAATTCCGCGATTTTGAAACCCGGGAATGATTAGGCGGGTAAGGGGTTTTTGTCATTGTAAAGTTTAA